>RJWT010044992.1:0-11690 GCA_004365215.1 Cuniculus paca
AGAGGAAGGGCAGGGGTACCACCATCACCATGGATATTATTAATAGCCTAGCAAAGCTTTAAGAAATGCACGGATTGAACGAACAGCCTGGATGCAGAATGCATTCTCTCCATTCTTAAAAATAAAAACCATGTAAATGGTGATCTCAGTGACCAAAATTTCTCCCCTCCTTCCTGGTAGAAGCTCACCATATTTATCCTTACCTGTTATCAGGCATGCACACACTGTCCAAGTGCGTTCCATGCTGCTGAAAGATGGAACAACATTGCACATTCAGAAAAAAAGAGTGAAAGAGGGAATTCCTTTCCTTAAAAGGGAAGTAGCTCACATGCACTTTCTCATCATCCGCTTCAGACATCTACTAACAGGCATGTTCAGGCTCTGCTTCATAATCCTCCAAAATCTCCTGGTAAGACTCTTCTATATATGGCTCGAGTGAAAGTAGAACACAGAGTTTATCCTTTTCCTGAAGAAAGTAGCTGCAGGCAAAACCCAGGGTGACAAGCCAGGCATTGTCACTTGGAGTCTAGAGGCACTTACTATGTGGAAGATGGCTGTCTGCCCTCAGTAAAGGTGACATCCTTCCTTCTTTATCATCCCTAAATTTCTTCCATTCAGCAGCAGCTTCATCCATCATGACATTTTTTTCCAGATATGCCTATCTGTTTTTTGGATTTGTTTGCACTGGTTTTTACTTCGTGTCAATTTTCATTTTTGAAAACTTTATTGGATGAGTAGTATCATTGCTGAGGTTAATCTTGTTCCAGAAGGAACTCGAAAGGAACCTGGTGCCATAGGTGTGTTGCCCAGAATTTTCTAATATGTCCACTAAACTCTAACCTGAAAGTCTGGTTACCATCCCTTCCTCTTAGACCAATTGCTTTTCTGTTGATGTGGGTGGCAGAAAAGTGAAACGGCAACACATTCCGCAGACAACATGATGTGCTTTAAAAATCTGCCATTGTTTATGCTGTTTCTCATGAGCCGCCAAGTGAAATAGACCGACTTCCTTGCCTGGTCTGAAGGCACACTCACGCTCCGGGAAAATCCACCGCGGACTGTTTTCCTTAAAACCAGTGGCTCCAGTGTCCCCTGAGTCGCATGCATGCACTGCTCTGTCTACCCTGGTGCAGGCAGTCACTGCTTTTCTCCTAAAATTAGTCACTCCTTGAAAGATTTGTTTTTCAATTTCTGAGACTATAGCTGCAAAATATATCCATTTTTGGATTTGGATAGGTTAACATCAAAATACTAATTTAACAGTTCATACATCAGAATTAGAAGACAGATATACAGCTAAATATTACCAGAGCGAAATAAATGGAATTATTTTACTCATTCCACATGTTTATTTTCATTTATTTTAGCTAAAAGATCTATATATTCATTGTCATTTATTTATTTTGTATGTATTTCTGTGATTGATTAGGTTTTTCTTTCCTTACAAAGTATTGTAATTTTTTGCATTGATCAACATGGTAGGGTTAGTTAACCTGCATACAGACACAGTAAACCTAATTGACAATAAAAATTTAACATTGGTTTACTTGCATAAAGCATGGTAGGCCTAGATTTTGATTATTGATACTTGTGGAATTTGAGATGTATTGCTAGCAAAGAATCATACGTGGTGCATAGTCTTTTATAGATAAAGTATAAAATTCAACCAGCCCCTATCCTTACCATCAATACAAATTTGGAAGTCAGAAGACATATGGTTCTGTCTCGCACACTTCCTGGAGGACATTTCCTCCTGTAAAGCTTTGTGTGTGTGTGTAAATTTTATATCCATTAAAATGAAAATGAGCATGGGGCATAGTGACACCCTCCTAGCGTAAACACGTGAGACATACAGGAAATATCACTTTTCAGACCTTAGGCAACTGGCAGCCTATGGTAGAGACACCCAAGGAAATAGAAACAGTGTGAGCACACTGTGACAGAAGGTGAAACTGAGCAAAGTCTGGAGCCCCACCTATGAGTGCACAAGACTTTGGGGGGATATCTAGATACACAAGCCATGAGACATTGCATGCAAATGACCCAGTTATCTTGTTTCATAAGCATCTCTTTCACTGAACATACTTGTGATAAAATTAAAGATATTTTCTGAGAGTTATTTTAGTTTATTGGTTTGTGGTCCCGGGGGAAGGTTTCTTTCTGATACTATTTCTAATTATTTTAAAGATATTTCATTCAACCAAAATATGACACCATACTTGACATCTACTTTCAAGTTGTCAGTTTCTTAGTTTTCAACGTGGGCTGTTCAAGTTGGCCTAAGAATTAGGCAGTGACTCTTTGCTCAAACTGCTGTCACCAAACTCACATTACCATTGTCATCACAAGCCACTTTTACACAGGTGGTTCATGAATGGATATTGCTGGCTGGCGATGAAAAGTAAGCTGACTATCATTCCCCAAGGAAAACACCAGAAAAATCATTTATCACTTCATCCTTTTCCTTATCAAGGATTTCTTCTTACAGAACTGGGCTTATCCCTGAGGCTCTTTGGAAATTGACAGTTCAGGAACAATCAATGGAGAGCCGCCTTTTTGATGGATGAACCATTAGAAAATTCTATGGCATTTGTCCCATGACCTTTTCTAGAGGCAGATGAATAGCATTCCAAAGGTTGCATTTTATTTTATTTAAAAAAAAATAAAATAAAAAACAAGAAAGCCAGCCTGGCTAGGTGCACAGAAGCAACAGGTGCTTTAGGTTCTTTCCCCAAGTGAAGAGACTGAATAAAGCGGAAAAGGGCAGGGAAAGAGTCAGTTCATGGAATCGGAGAGTGATTTGCAAAGAAAGAAGCAACAATAGGAAAAGGCTCTGAACTGAACAAAGTTCTCGATTTGCTGAAAGACGACTTTTAACACTGCACTGCCACTCAGAATTCCCGCACTTGCGTTAGTCAGCCTTCTCGTCACTGGGACAAAATACCTGATAGCCACAGCTTCAAGGAGGAGAGGTGCACTTAGCTCATGGTTTTGGAGGTTTTACTCCACGTTCAGCTGGCTCGAGGCACGAATAGCAAGGAATAAACTCAAGGCAGAGGAAAGGTGCTCCCTCAGGGAGCAGAAAGAGGCAGAGTGGGAGGAACGCCACACAGGGACACCCCTGTGACCCACCACCACCCAGGAGATCCACTTCCTAGCAACACCTTCAGCTTCAAGCTCATCAAGAGATTATTCACTGATCCAGTCACCTTCAGAAAGCCCAAACTCTGAACACATGAGACTTTTGGGAAATATTTTAGACCCAAATGGAGGCGATAATTCATAAGACTAATTTAGATACTGCCCTCTCCATGCACATCAAGCATTGTTCTGTTAACTGTAGAGGCATCTCTGATTTCATGCCCATGAAAAATGATGATGGAAAAAACTGTCAAAACAGTAACACATCCATGATATGATACATGATATTTTAAAATATCAAGATTTAAATTATGTAAGGGCAGACCAAATGTGAAGGATGGTTATAGCAGATGAGTCAAGAAGCACTTTGTAGAGTTCCTGAAGAGACATGAGTGTGGGAACGGAAAGAAACATCTCAAAAGAACTTGAATATTGTTCTAGAAAAGAGGTTGAATCAGTGAAGCCACATCATGAGGGCAGTGACTGACTCAGGGCCTGGAAACACCTGTAAAGAACAGTGCCACCGTGTCCCCAAATCTAACCAGTCCATCAGAACTAATGTATTTTCAAATATTCACAGCATAGATTTATTCAAAGAATGTTTGACACTTTGGATTCTTTGTGCTTCATTTTATAAAGTTTAGGTAAGGGAGATAAAGAAATGTCACATATAGATTTATCACTTAAATTAATGTCTTTAACCAAAATAATAGTTGCTGTTCTTTGAGTGGTTACTGTGTTGTGCTAACCATGTTATGTATCATAGGCTGTAAACTCACTCAACATTCTTAGAATGCATGAATTGTAATTGTGTAGACTTTATAATGCCAAACAGTGATTACAGCAACAATGAAAAGCATTTTTAAAGGAATCTTTGGGAATTAATTTGGTTCCACAACACCATAGTTTCCTACTTTGAGAGATTTGTTATTGATGATTTTATATCACTTATTATTGTCTCAATAAATTCACCACCAGGAAATCATCTACCAAATTAAAGATGAGCATATTGTGGCAAGGGAATCATACTTTTAGTTAAAAGTAATCTCTATGAAAACAAAATTATATACAATGTGCAAAAATAATAGAAACTATGACACAAACTAGTCAGTAGAACCGGGTTTTGGATGCTAAAATCAGGAGGCCCCAGGGTCTCTTATTTCAACAGTTAGTTGATTCAATTTAAAGAAAAAGATTATAAGGGGAGGACTGTGCAGGGAGTCTGCCCTGGAGTTCTTGGTGGTTGTTACTCGGGCTACTTTTTGGGGCTCTTGACTCCGAACACAGAACAGTTTTCTTAGAACAGTTTAGTCAAGTATGAAATTCTCCTCTTACTTCATTTCTTGTTCTGATTAGTTGTTCTAATCTGTCTTCTCCCCTTTATTTGTCCTCCCTAGGAGTTACCTTGAAGGCCCATCATTGATTCTCTGTTTTTATCCAGATTTGTTCTAGATGAATATTTGAATATTTTGTGTTTTGAAACATTTTACAATCCTTGAAACCTTGGTTTACAAAAACTTCATGCATCTCCTCTTTACCCCATACCAAAAAACAAACTGTTTTTGAAATAGATGCATACTTATTCTTTCTTGGATTTCATAATATGCATTAATATATCTGAGAGTGAAATCACTCCTCCAGTAAAGGCATACTTTTCATCTTTATTCATTCTAGTTTTTTATGCAGTGTATGACTGTGGGGTGGTTTGGTTCAGGCATACTCTCAGCATGACTTCGATAGATTGCAGTTGCAGAAAAGCTGAATTCAGCTGCTATGATGGTAATATGCAAAAATACTCAAGGGAACTAGAAGTGCTTCACACAGGAAAATTGCATTCAGAATGTCATAGTTTGAGTAGCAAAAAATATGAAATATTCAGATTCCTTTTGTTATTGTCCTCCTGCCCTTCCAGTCCTCAATAATATTTGTTGCTGTGTTATGAACAACTAGTACAACATACATTAGAGACTGAATTTAGGGACCATCAGTGTAAATTAGGTCACTTGAACTGTCGAGGCAGTTACAACACAGTAATGATAGAAAACACCTAATAAGCTCAGAGAAAAGTTTGAGAGAAAAACTATAGGGATATTGTTAATCAGTTAAGGGATACTGGAAGTGGATTTGCCTGTGGCAGAAGATTAAACTAGAAGACCTGCCTGGGTCTTTTGCACAGTGTGAGATTCTGCGATTACCTAGAGCCAAGTTAAAAACTTATTTCAGTCTTGTTTCATATTGTGTAAGTGCTAGCTGGGTTCCTTTGGGTAAATGCTATTGGAGAAGATGATGAAAATCAACTTCAAGTAAGATGGGAAATTAGTGCATTTCTCCTTGAGCATACCAAAAGGCCACTTCTTGTTTCAAATTTCAGGTGCTGTTTCATGGGATAATGACTAATCATTGTGTGTCGCCAGGGAACAAAATATAGTTTTACCCTTTTTGTGGTCTTATTTGCCTTGGAATTATAGGATATGCCAGGAGATTTCTGGGTGGACTTAGAGGACAGTAAAAAGAAACCCATTAGCTCTCTGAGAACACGGAACAAGCATCCTATAATTCACTTTTAAGTACTACCCAGAAATCATATAATTATCCTGTAAAATAGCTCTTCCAATGAAGTTAGAGCATTGGAACATTTGTTGTTTATTCAGGAATGAATATTTGGCACAAAATGATCTGTGTACAATATTTATGGCATTCTATCTTTTCTGACCGCAGCACCCCTGGGAACTCAATAGATCTCACTGTCTTCTTTCTACTGTTCTCCAACAGTCTCCTAGCAAAAATTACTGAGCCCTTATTACATGCCCTGAAATGCCTCCTCTTATTTCTTTCTCACAATGGCTCAGTGGAGGCTAATACTACTACGATCATCACGAGTTTACAGACCGAAATTCTCAAAAAAGTCAGATAGCCAACCTCTGTCTCCAGGAAGAGAACTTTCACTTGTATTCTATGTGGGCTCCTTTCCAGTTTTGCACGATTCATCCTGATAAAACAAATACATCATGCTCCTATTTCCAGACCACTAATACATTCTCATTGTTTGTATTTTACACAAAACATCTGCCAAGCCAAATCTCAGAATATTAATGGTAACGTTTATAGTCAATGGCTAGTTTGTTTAATGGTTATGTTTAATGCTGTTAAGAAAATACACCATGAGGTATTTGGAATATAATTCATAATGATGAAGAAAACAAGATTGGTTTTTATGGTTAATTTTAGAAAAAGGTTTTATAATCTCCAATTTTATTTTGAATTGCAAGAGATTAATAAAGTATTTAATAGTCCAATTTAAGATAAGGCAACATATTGTAAAGGGAGTAAATAAAAAGCATTTGTTCCTATTTAGGCAATATTCCTCAGCAAACTGATGTCAGCAATAGTTAAATATTTTCATTACTCCTTACTGTGACAACTGTAAAGGGCAATTCATTTTTAACTTCTAATCCAGAATTTGCTAAAGCAGTGAAATAGAATTGCTCGCTGCACGTTTTGAACATTTCGCTTTTTCTTTGTGTGTGTGTGTGTGTGTGTGTGTTTTATGAAATACAGTTAGATATTATTTCCATTAAGTAATTATAGATGAAAATTTTCCAGTGCTTTGAAGGAGGCAGAATAGTAATAGCTAAAGGCTGAGCTCTGAATGTGACCTGGGTTGGTATTTTATTTCGGGCTCATGTTAGCTGTCTGTTGATGAGAAAAACCCTCATCATCCGAGCCTCTGTAAAAACAGAAACTGCTGTCCAGGGCTGCTCTGATTGCAAGCACAGCCCTATGTCACAGCTGGCTCCGGATGCAACCCCTGCAAGGCTGACTGGTGATCACTCCTAGCACTGTTAGTGATACTAATGCTATGAATAAGATTGTATGTTTTCAAGTGTTTGCCACTCAGAAGGGCCATGACAACTGACCTGTTTTTCATAAAACAATTGTGATGTACAAATTCAGTTGACTGTGTGACTTATTTCTTAAAACTTCACACATATTCAAATTATTTCAAAAATATTAAAATAAAACAGAAAACACACTTGCAACCATCCACTATCAAGTCACTGCCCCATTTCTATGTCCCTTTTTCATACTGGGGACAGTTCTAACACTTTATCGTTTTAGTTTTCTTTTCTTTACCTTCGTAATAAGTCATTTACTGTGGTAAATAATTTGTATTTGTCCCTTAAAGCTGTCTTCTTGTGTTTTGTTTTGTTTGGTTTTCTTGATCTGACACATCTGTGCTCACCTTGAAAAAGAAGTTCAGGCAGCTGGCCGAATTCCATGCTGTTTGTTTATGTCAATATTTATGTTGCTGCTTCTGAGTCTAGCTCGAGTTTTCTCCTTTGGTGTTAATTATGTTCTCAAAGGGAAATTTTGGTTTAAAAAGATCTTTTTAGATAGAATCATGCAGACATTTTAATTTAGAAAAATAGTTACATAAGCACTTTGAAAAATATCAAAACTGTTCTAATTAAAAAATAAAGTATATATGAGTCCATTCCTGACTTCTAAAAGTAAAAATTATTTGACTGTTGCTTTCAAAAACAGAAAGATGTTTTCACCATTGTAGGTAAACTGACAGCTAATCAAAATGAAGATCATCGTCATCATTATTATGGAGACCTTGTTCAGTTCCTTGGAGTAACAGTCATGGTCAGCCAACTCCTACAGGAGGTAGAGTAAGGTCAGCAGCTGTAGACCAGATCAAGACTTGCATGGCTGTGATCGTCCTTCTCCAGCACGTCAGATGACCCTTTTGAGGAAAGATGCTAATGTCCACCTCCCAGCACAAGAATCAAATGAGACCCTGGATACAAAGCAATTAGCATAATGTACATTAGCAATGATAATTTGTGCTATTAATGCCTTTATCCTCAAGTAGCTACTCTTCATTTGCATCTGTATTTAGAGACTAGAGTGTTAAACACTGTAGAAAGTGCAGTCCAATGAATCCCTCATATATTTTTAAGTGCAGTCTGCATATTAGATCTAATAAATTAGTCTAATATTAGATCATTGTTTGCTGCTCAACTGAGCCATGGCATTCTACACAATTTCTAATACATTGTCATTTCTGTATCTGTTAGATGAATCCTCTTTAGACTTCTGTCTTCCACATGAAAACCATGCTTCTATTTCCCTACTAAAATGAAGAGTTCCATCTAAAGAGAAGTCAACAACCTGATGGATCATTTGCCTCTACTCACTCTGCCTTAATCACTAACCTACATGCTAGGAGTTAAAATGTGCAAGTTAAGAGAAATTAATACTGTGTGTAAAGTCTCATCACATGGAAAAAATTTAGGCTTGCAAAACAACTGAGTCACTTCTGTACTGAACAAGAGACACGGAAACTAGAAGAAAGCGATTTGTATCCCAACACATGACTGAACGGATAGAAATAAATTTCTTTATTACATTTTCTGGGGAATCATTATATAGAAGACAATTTTCATAGACACCCGGTGCTGTTCATCAGTATCAAATTTTCTTAGGTCGGTGCTGTTTCAGATTCAACTTGACCATAAAATTATGGACAGTTCAATCTGTTTAATGCTTAACCAAACTCTTCTTGCTTAGGTATTAATCTACTTTACAAGTGAATACTATGCTTCTATCCACTCTTTAATCCTTCTGCTACACAATTCCAAATTTACTGTAATTTGCCAGTCTTTTGGAATAATAGCACACCCAAAGGAGCTGATTACATTGATTCCATACCTAAATATAATTTAAATATGATCGACAATGTAAAAAGCCAGCCAATTTAGAGATACAAGGTGGCACAAACTCACAGAAGGAAACAGAGAAGTGCTCACATGTGCCTATTTCAGAAGTAAAATATGTGCAGAGGAAAGCTAAACACTACAAAATATGCAAATTTCCACATTTTTGACTCTAGTTATTGTGAGAAATTAAAGACTGTGTTGTGTGGTGTGAAAATTCCAGGCTGATTTTTCTTTGTGAAAGACGATTCTATGATAATGATGAAGCATCCTTTTTAGCATGCTAAAGACCTTATAACCATCTTGCTACTTTTGTTTTATCATCACAAAAGCATACAAAGCAAATAAATAACTCAAGAAGCTTCGCCCTTCTGAACAGAGCTTGGAGATGTACTGACGAGTCGTGAGTCTGATAAATGTCAGTGAACTGTACAAAGATGGTCAGTACGAGGCAGTGGCAAATCACCACTGGAGTAAATATCATACAAATATGATAGCAGAGGAATAAAAATCAAGCACACATAGAGTAGGTTCCAAAATGCTGTCATTTGGTTTTGGGAGGAAGAAAGATGTTTAGTACAAGCAGTGTTTTGGCACACCAGGGAAATGCCCAGTCTGGCTGCTGCCCCGAGTGCTCCCTGAAAACAGATCTTGCAGAGGTCATGGGTTATCTCCATGTCACCAAATCAAAGAGACATTTTTTAGCTCTCATTTTTTCCCTGAATTTCCAGCAGCATTTGATACAATTGTCTGCTTCCTCCTTCCCAAACACTGGCTTCCTGTACTTTCTATTTCATCCCATTTTCCTAGGTTTTCTTGTGTGACTCTGGACGGTTTCCTTAAACTTGCTTTCTGGTTCCTTATTTCTGCATGAATTTTCATGCTGAATTTCCACTAAGCACTTATCCAGACTGAGCACTTGCATTATCATCTAACTGTTGGTGCCACCTCATTTGAGATTTTTGGCTTAAACTTTTACATCCAAATATTTATCAGACATTTCCCTTTGTATATCTTAAAGAACCTTAAATTCACCAGGTCACAGGTAACACTGGATTTCCCTGAGTCTACTAACTTGTGCTCCAAACTAGCCTTTCCTCAAAGTTCCATAGCTAGGAAAGAATATGTTCAACTCCTTATCTTCAACAGATACCCCAGGAAAATCTTACCACTCGGTAACAAGGAAGACTATGGCCATTCCTCCAAGTCTTCCTGAGGACCTGAGAACTATTAACAGAATCACTGCACATTGGAGAATGCACAGTATCTACTTTATCTAGGTGTTATTATATAATAGCTCTGCTAGAATGCTACAAAACATCATTTCAGTTTGCTGGACAAAGAGGATCTTAAAGAAGGAGGTGAAAAGTGGATTCATGGCATGAATTTATTTCACAGTGGGTCCAAATAGACCATGGACTTATCTGAGGACTATTTCCGAAGTCCTGCAGACTATAAATTCATTTAACACCTGTCAGAATCTTCACGTGGGTCTTCCTACAGGTGAAGTAGGGCGTTGTGAAAAGAAGTTCTCAGGTCAAAGTTCCTGGAAATGTCTTCACCTCCAAGTAGGGAACAAAATTGTCTGAGAGAGTGGCAGAGTTTCCTGCCTCCATGAAGGCTTCACAGTGCGAAGGTGGGGATTCCCATCACACCTTCATTTAACTGACTTGTTCGGCGGGAAGAAAAGCCAGATGGATTTTAAAGAATGACTTGGATTATCACAGCTTTAATGAGCAGTGATAACAATCACAGCTGCTGTACCAGATGTGGTTTCTTCATTGGAATAAATCAACACAGCCTCTGGCTGCCCCTCTGCACTGTGCACCCACTGACTGAATCAACTCCATCTCTGAAATGCCCATCAATAATGATAACCAGACACAGCGTGCCTTCTCCCCAGGGAAGCAGTGAACGTTACCTTCTCGGCACTGGGCTAGGCCAAACCTCCTGCTCTCGGAAACAACATAGTCTTGAGAAGACTTGACTATTCAGATACCCCCAGAATCTCACGTGGGCCTGTTATCCTGCTAGCTTCATGCTAAGTGGACCTGAGGGGAAGCGTTCACAGGAAATCTGACTGCCAGCACAAGGGTCATTGTTATAGGTGTCCAGATGTCTGCATACTGGGACACAGATTTCTGGGAATATAGGAAAGTGTCCTTCAACTTAAGATATCAATTAGAGGAGCATAGCCTGTAACAGACCTCTAGATTGGGGTACAGTGTGCACCATGTTGGATTTTGTGGCCACGACAGTCAGCTTTGTAAAGAATGTGAACAAGTAAAGGATGACCACAGACCAAGACATCCTCGAAACTGTCTTTGGACCTCATTATCCACTCCCTCTGTGATACTGAGGGATGGTAGGCGAGAGAGCTTTCTGAAGCCCCTGGAAAGTTCCAATGGAAAAATTATATCCAAATCTAAGGGCGCTGAGAAAGTCCACAGCTACTCCTGATGACAATAGTTTGCATTCGAAAAGTAGCCCTGGTTTTTCTCTCAGGCCATGGTAGAGATTGAATACTTGACAGGGACAGCCGTAATTATGTGGCCCAACCTGTGCATACTTGACTCCATATGATCTGTTACACCACAAAATGTGATTTTGAATATGCAGAGCACATTTCATTACAAAACGATGGGAGATTGGGTCTAAGCATATATAAGGGGCCCAAGTAAATTGTTCATTACGGACTCTCATCTTGGATTTGTTGCTATGTCTTTGTTCAGATTTCTAGGAGATCTCTTCCTATGGTTTTTCTACCTGTTATGTAATAAATGGTTCCAAGCGGAAGGAAAGTATGGGGCTGACCTACAGGTAGAT
>RJWT010044993.1:0-11688 GCA_004365215.1 Cuniculus paca
CAATGATCCTGAACATTTTTTCATGTATTTATTTGCCATTCGTATTTGTTCAGCTAAGAAGTGTGTTTTCATCTGAGATGCCCATTTCTGGATTGGGTCTTTGAATTTCGAGGGTCTGATATTTTTTAATTCTTTATATGTTCTAGATAGAAGACGTTTGTCTGAAGGGCAGTTGACTAAAATTCTTTCCCAATTTGTGGGTTTCCTGTTTGCTCTGTGAGAGATTTCTTTTGACATGCAAAAACTTTTTAACAAGACAAGATACCAATTGTTGATTCTGGGAAGGGTTTCCCATGCACTTTGACTTTTGTTGATGAATTCTCCACCTAGCCCTATGTTTTCAAGATTTCTACCTACTTTGTTTTCCACCAGATTTAGTGTTTCTGTTTTAATATTTAGATCTTCGATCCATTTTGACTTTAGTTTAGTGTATGGTGATAGGCTTCGGTCTAATTTTACTTTTCGGCATATGGAAAGCCAGTTTTTCCAGCACCATTTATTAAAGAGGCTATCTTTCTTCCAGTGAACATGTTTGGCCCCTTTGCCAAAGATAAGATGGCTGAGTATGTGTGTACTTGGGGTTGTATCTTCTAGTCTATTCCATTGATCTTCAGGTCAGTTTTGATTCCAGTACCATGCTGATTTGATTACAGTAGATTTGTAGTATAATTTCAAGTCTGGATTGTGATGACTCCTGTCCTGCCTTGCTGCCCAGAAGTGCCTTTGCTATTCTAGATCTTTTGTGGTTCCAGATGAATTTTAAGAATGATTTCTGTAGATCTGTGAGGTATGCTAATGGTATTTAGATGGGAATTGCATTACATCTGCTTAACAATTTTGGGAGAAAGGCCATTTTCACATTTGTTCTTGCTATCCATGAGTATGGAATGTCTTTCCATTTTCTGAGATCCTCTTCAATTTTTTTTTTCAGAGTACTGTAATTTTCATTTAACAGATCTTTTTCTACCTTTGTTAGGTGGATTCATAAGGATTTCATTTTTTTGGATGCTATTGTAAAGGGTGTGGTTTCTCTTATTTCTCTCTCACTGCGCTTGTTGTTTGTGTACAGGAATGCGACTGATTTCTGAGTATTGACTTTGTATCCAGCTACATTACTGAATTTGTTTATGATATCCAGAAGTCTTTCTATGGAGTTTTGTGGGTCTTCAATGTAGAGTATCATGTCATCTGCCAATAGTGATAACTTAACTTCTTCCTTTCCTATTCTTATTCTGTTTATTTCTGTCTCTTTTCTAATGGCTCTGGCTAATGTTTCCAGCACTATATTGAATAGGATTGGTGATAATGGACATCTTTGTCTTACTCCCGATTTTAGAGTGAAAGCTTTCAGTTTTTGACCATTTAATGTGATACTGGCTGTTGTTTTGTCATAGATGGCTTTTATCAGATTGAGGTAAAGGCCATCTATTCCAATTTTCTGTAGGGTTCTTATCATGAAAGTGTGTTGGACTTTATCAAAAGCTTTGTCTGCATCTATTGAGATGACCATGTGTTTCTTATGTTTGGCTCTATTGATATGGTGTATTATATTTATTGATTTGCATATGTTGAATCATCCTTGCACTCCTGGGATAAATCCCACTTGGTCATGGTGTATAATCTTCTTGTTTACTTGCTGGATTCTGTTTGCCAGTATTTTATTGAGTATTTTTAACTCTATGTTTATTAGTGAGATTGTCCTGTAGTTCTCTTTTTTAGTTGGGTCATTCTCTGCTTTTGTTATTAGGGTAATATTTGATTCCAGGAATGATTTAGGGAGACTTCCTTCCCTTTCAATTTCATTGAAGAGTTTGAGGAGTGTTGGCATTAAGTCTTCCTTGAATTTCTTGTAGAACTCAGCTGTGAATCCATCAGAACCTTGACTTTTATTGGTTGGTAAAGTTCTAATTGCAGTATCAATTTCATTTACTGAAATTGGATTATTCTGTAGTATTACATCTTCTTGGTCCAGTTTTGATAATTGATATGTTTTTAGAAATCTGTGCATTTCTTTGGTGTTATCGAACCTATGTGAATAAAGATTATCAAAATAAGTATTGATGATCTTTTGTATTTCCACAGGGTCTGTAGTGATTTCACCCTTTTTTTTTCTTATTGCATGGATTTGAGTTTTCTCTTTCCTTTTTAATAAGGTTGGCTTGCAGCTTATCAATTTTATTTATTCTTTCAATGAACCAGCTCTTTGGTTCATTGATTCTTTGTATTGTTTTCTTAGTCTCAATTGCATTAATTTCTGCTCTGACCTTTACAATTTACTCCCTTCTTTTGGCTTTGGGTTGGGCTTGTTCTTCTTCTCCTAGATATTTGAGGTGTAACATTAGAATGTTTATTTGCATTCATTCCACTTTCCAGATGTGGGGATTCACCACAATAAATTTCCCTCTGAGGATTACTTCCATTGCATCCCACAGGTTCCGGTAGGTTGTGTTTGTATTTTCATTTGCTTGTAGAAATTGTTTAATTTCTTCTTTAATTTCCTCTGTGACCCACTGATTGTTCAGGAATGTACTATTTAATTTCCATGTGTTTATGGGTTTTTCGCAATTTCTTTGTTGTTAATTTCCAGTTTGATGGCACTGTGATCCGATAGTATGTATGGGATAATTTTAATTCCTTTTCATTTATTTAAGCATGTTCTATGGGCCAATATGTAGTCTATTCTAGAGAATGTACCATGTGAAGCTGAGAAGAATGTATACTCTGATGTTGCTGGGTGGAAAACTCTGTAGATGTCTACCAGGTCTATTTGTTTGCAGGTTTGATTCAGTTCTGTTGTTTCTTTGCTGATTTTCTGTCTATTTGATCTGTCTCTTTGAGTCAAGGGTGTGTTAAGGTCTCCTGTTATAAGTGTGTTATTGCTTATTTTATTTTTCATTTCTATTAATCTTTGTTTTATATAGTTGGGTGCTTCCATATTTGGTTTATATATATTTAACATTGTTGTTTCTTCCTCTTGGAGTTTTCTCTAACCAGTATGTAGTGACCTGCTTTATCTCTTTTGACCATTATTTGTTTGAAGTTGACATCATCTGCAAACAGAATAGCTACTTCTGCTTTTTTCTGGGTTCCCATTTCATGGAGTATTGTTTTACATCCTTTGACTTTCAGTCTATGAATTTCCTTTAGGCTTAGATGGGTTTCTTGTAGACAGTATATGGTAGGATGTTGTTTCTTGATCCATTCTGCCAGTCTGCTCCTTTTGATTGGTGAATTAAGGCCATTTACATCAAGAGTTATAACTGATATATACTGGCTTGTTTTAGTCATGTTATCTTTCTGCAGTGGTTTCTTTACCTTTTCCCTTTACTTACTTGTTTGCCTTGCTTGGTGTTCTTCTTCTGTTGATGTTTTTGACATCATAGCTATTTTCATGTCTATCTAGAGTATCTTTCAGTATTGTTTGCAGGGTTGGTTTGGTGGTCATGAAGTTCTTCAGCTGCTCTTTGTCATGGAAGTATCTTATTCCTCCAGTATTTTTGAAAGATATTTTGCAGGGTTCATTAGTCTGGGTTGGAAGTTGTTTTCCTTTAGAACCTGAAATACTTCACTCCATGCTCTTCTTGACTTCATTGTTTGTGTTGAGAAGTCTGCTGTGCTTCTGATGGGCTTTCCTTTAGAGGTCATTTCCTTCTTTTCTCTAATAGCTTTTAATATTCTGTTCTTATGTTGAATTTCTGGAATGCTGATAATTATATGTCTCGGTTTTGATTTATTTTGGTTATGGCTAGTTGGAGTTCTGTATGCTTCACTTATCTGTATGTCAGTTTCCTTTACCATGTTTGGGAGATTTTGAGCTATGACTTCTTTAAATAGTGATTTCATATCATTTGTGTTTTCTCCTTTTTTTTCCTTTACACGTATTAGTCTGATATTGTTTTTCTTTGTGTCATCTTGCAACTGCTGAATTGCTATTTCCTGATTCCTCGTTATTTTTAAAAGATGTTTCCTTTTTTCCTCACTAGCTGCAATCATGTCTTCAAGGTCTGAAATTCTCTTTTCAGATTCATTGAGTTGGCTTTGCCAGCTTTTGATGGTATTTTTGATTTCCAGGATATCTCTTTGAATCTGTTTCATACATTCTAATTTTTTCTTGTATTCTTCATTCAAGGTTTCCATCCTTTTGCAGTGTTCCTCTATTTTTCCAACTATATCTTCTTTAGATGTGTTTAGCATTTCTTTCATTACATTTATCATCTCTTGTTTTACCTGGGAAATCATTTCTATCCTCAGTTCCTTTAAAGTTTCATAGAGTTTTTTCTTTACTTCAGTTGCTATCATTTCCGAAGTTTCAGGTATGTGGCTCATATTTTCTTCTGTGTCTGTTTCTCTTTGGCTTGTTTGGGAAGAATTGGATGTGCAATATTGCATTTTGCTCTTTCATTTTGTTATTTTCCTGTATTCCACTGTGGGAAGTGAATCCTACATGCACAGTTGAGGTGCCAAGTCTAGGTGATACAATGCACACCTTCAGCTCCAGCCAAGACTACCACTGTGGCTGCTCTGTTGCTGGGTGGTGTCTTGGCAGATCCCACAGGATGCCAGGGAAGTTCTGAACTTTCCATGCCAATGGTGAAGGTGTGCAGACTCCTACCTGTCTGTTGGCAGGGTCCCTTGCTGTACAGCCAGATGGAATTCACTGTGCGCACCCACAACACAATCAAGGCCCTGAGAAGCAGCTGCCGGGCTGCTCTGGGTTAATGGGTGGAGCCTAGGCAGGACCCCAGAGATGCCTGAATGGTCCGGGCCAATGGGGGACAGACACAAACCCCTTCTGGGCTCCTGGCCAAGTCCCAAGGTGAATAGCTAGTTGGAATTCACTGGCCACATCCCCAACCCTAGCCCAGCCCACAGCAGCTGCTGTGGGTGAAGGGGCAGGGCTCACGCAGGCAGGACCTCAGGGACGCCCCTAATGTGCATGGCTGATGGGGGCTGGGTGCAGATTTCTATGGGTCTTGTTGCCCGATTCGAAGGTGCACAGCTTGGTGATGTTTGCTGCACTAGCCCCGGACCCAAGCCGGGTCTGGAGCAGCCTCCTCCATGCTGCTCCCAGTGAATGGGTGGGACGCAGTTAGGCAGGGCCCCAGGGATGCCCCGAACGTCCGTAGCCAATGGGGCATGGACACAAACTCCTACCAGTCTCTTGGTGAAGTCCCAAGTCACACAGCCAGCAGAACTCGCTTGTTGCACACTCAACTCAGGCCAGACTCAGAGCAGCCACCACTGGGCCACCCTGGGTGAAGGGGTGGTGTGTAGGGGAAATGTTTTTTCTTGTAGCGTAAGTCAATGATCACCTTAGGAGAAATGTTAGTAGAATAGACAGTGTTGATAAATGAGATATAAGCCAGGAAAAGTACATGGGGGATCCCAGGAACTGACCAGTCACAATTGTCACCATGATGAGCAAGTTGTTCATTATAGTCACAATGTAGTTGAGTAAGAAGGTGACAAGAGGATTTTTTGCCCTTCAGGATTCTGGGTGAGACCCATGAGGAAAAATTCAGTTATATTTTTCCTGTTTTCCATGGGTTCTTCTGAAGGTTTTAAGCTTGAGTCACAACCTGCCAATACAAGGGACCAGTAGCAAATTTGAGGTGATGCTGATCTTTGTGACAAAAATATGATGCTGTCCTCATTGATGTTTCCTCTCCATGGCCTCACACAAACAAGTTCATGAGAAAATGAGTGTTTGGAATCTCCTTCCACTGTTGCTTTACTCATTCTCACAATTTTTTTTCAACTGCAATGAGACTTCAGGATTCTAATGAGGAGATATATGCAAGGGGATTTATCTATGAAAATGTTAGTCCTAAAAGTCTGGAAGGAGATTATCCTTTTCTCATTAAGATTATAATCATTTTGGGATCAAGAGTGGTAGAACAGACAGTATGTTGTAACAATAAATCAGCAGGGAAAATATACATACGGGAACTCAGGGAATAAAAAATATCAAGAATGCTACTTTTTCCAGAGTATCTTTCATGACAACCACATTTCTGCATTATATTCCTTTTTTTAAAGTTATTGTAGTTCTTTAAGTGCTTTGACTCTCAGAGATCCACCATGAAAACAATTCATAGATAATGACTTCACTAACCTATTGATGCAAACTAATACATATTGCATACAGGTACGCAGAGTGATCAAAATAGAGTGAATGCATAAGTTTAAAACTGTTATTACTCTGAGACACATTGTGATTAATCCCTCTCGAAATACTCCACCTCACTTTGACACACTTATCCATTAGATCTTGAGTTAATTAAGCCATTCTGGGTTTGTCTTTGTGCATCTTTAATTGGTCTTCTATTTGATGCACTGAATCACTTCCAACCCCTCACTTTTCTTTGATAAATATTTTGACTTTGAGAAAAAATCAGAAATGGATGTTGCCAGATTTGATCAATAAGAAGAATAAAGATACACTTTGTTACATACAAACATGCTCACTGCACAAGATACCCATCATACCATAGCCTTCTGCTAGAAGCTTACCTCATGCTTCTAGCTTCCATTTGTCAACTTATAAAAATACCAACTTGCTGTAAACCTCATCTCCGATTTTGAAGATTGCACCTCTAAGGTCCAATGACTTCAGTAAAATTTTCTTTCTTCTCCTGAGTTCCTGGCTACTGCTGATCCAATTTTTATTGCAACAACATAACAAGTCACACATATGCTACTTTGTTTATAGCTCCTACAAACTGGCATCTGATAGATGCTGAACATAAGGTAACCCAAGCCACTTGGTAGGTTTACCCAGGTGCTATACTTTATTCCCAAGAGATCAAGGGTTTTACTGTAGAAATTATTGCCACCCTAAATTATACACAAAAAGGCATGACCTTGATGGATGAAGGAATTATGCAAATATAAAAGGTAATCCTACAAATAAAGTGATCACATATGCAAATATATATATATGATAATTCTCATGCATTTTCTTTAGTCCTCCACAAGTTGTAAAAACATAATATGGCCATAGGTTTTAACCCACTTGGTTAAAATCTCACAACCAGAAAAGGATATTTATTCTGCCTAAAGTGTTAGCAGGGCTTTTCATAATCTTCTGTTCTTTATATTGTGGGAGTTGGTTGTGATGTACCCACTGATGTGCCAAACAAAGGAAGTCAGAGAAAATAGGCTTGATAAAATTGTAGAGGCCAGGCACATGTGGAGTGTATCAACCCTTAGGAAAAACTCAGACATTTAATACCATATGACTGAATCAGCACTTTTCTTGTCTCAAAATTCTTGCCAAATCAAGGGTGAATTCTACATGTCAACAGAAGCATTATCAGAGAAATGCTAGAGCCTGGGCCAAGCAGTAATATTTGTAGGATCTGCACTTTTCTTATATACTAAGCCCCTTCTTGGAATGTTGGCCATATAATGGAACAAATTTGATGTCATTACTGTGATGTAGATTAATCTATAAAGTCCCTCTCTGCACTAACCTGAGTGACACCATTGATTTGTATGCCTCTCTTGTGAGTTTTTGCTAGGTGATGCTATTGCCCTAGTACACACTTGCTATGGGATTTGACCAAGAAAAGTTGTTGATGTCCTGTTGTATTTGACCACACATAGTAATACTCTTCTGTAGACTTTAACCAGCTAACTAGATTAATTTGCACCATCCAACCATAGGATTTTGGCCAGTTGGTGCACTTAACCTGTGTCCTCTTTCTGTAAGATTTTGTAAGGAAGTGGTATTGAATCCATACTCTCTTGCTTTAGCCACTCTCCACTTGCTAGCATCTGTTAGTCCGAATACAGCTTCTCTTTTATAAAATCTGTCTCTGGGTATCTTCTTCAGTCTTTCAGAAGCACATTGTACTTCCCAGCATTCTTGGGCTCTGCACAGTACAGAGGGACACTACTCAGCCATAGAGGAGAATGAAACTGTGTCAATTACACTAATACTGATAAGCCATCAGGACAATGAGTTAAATGAAACAAGTGAGGCACAGAGAGACAAATACTGCAACTTCTCATTTATATATGAATTATTAAAAATAGTTGGAGTCAAAAGTAGACAGTAGAATATTGGTTTCCAGGAATTAGGTAACCAGTGAGGATGTGGAAAAATAGTCAAAGAATGTAAAATGTCAGGAAGAATAAGATCAAGACTTCCAATGTAAACCTGGTGGCTATAGTTTATGATAATATAAAATTTTGTTGAATATAGTATTATTTTTAAATGGTCGAGTGCACATTATTATTGTTTCCATCACAGAAGAAAATATTATTTGGGTAATAATTATTTTATTACTTCATCTTAGGTAAATATGTATATATATATATATATATATATATATATATATATATATCAAGTCATAAAAGTTCTTACTCATCAAATAAAACAATATAGTATAAAAAAGAAAAACCACAAGTACAAAAGATTTTGTGACATATACACAATAACTAGGAGATGCTAGAATATAGCAATGTGAGGAACAGAAGAAGGAGGGAAGTGGATCCTGGGGAACCAAGGAGCCTGAACAAGAATTGAAGCCCATGGCGAAATGGAAGAGACTGACTTCAATGAAGGAGGAGGCGGTAGGCACTGCTTTTTCTCTGAGCCTGGACTTACTGTGTGGAAGGGACAGCTCAAACCTGAAGACAGTTTTGACTGCTGGCCACCCCAGAGGCATCAATGGAGAAATGTACCAGTGGAACAGAATGGTGGAGGCAGGCTGGGGATCTAGCTCAGCAGCCTAAGTGCCTGCCCTGGCAAGCACACGGTCATGAGTTCAATCCCTGGTGCTGCAAAAACAAACAAAAAAAAAAAACAAAAAAAAGAATGGTGGAAGCAGCAGACTGAAGAGCCTGGTGAATTATTTAGGTTCAGAATCTCCCAAAACAGAATAATTGACCAGGAGCCACCTTTGAGATGTGCCAAATGAGCTAAGAACTCAGAACAGTTGTTGCCCAGTTTCATCTAGTGGCTCCCTGTGTCAGGGTGAAGCTGCTGAGTTTGAATCAGCCAGACCAACTTCAGGCCGGCAGGTGGTGCATGGAGTGCACAGGATAATCAAATTGGGTTTCAGACTCACAACCAGAATCCAGCCTAAATTTAAGGGGAGCTAAATGTGGAGATTTGCTGGGATTATCCACTAACATTCCATAAAACTGCAGCATGCTTGCTGGGATTAATCAACTTAGATATGGACTCTCTCTGTCCATCTTATCTACCAGTAATACCATAGGCATATCATGAAGAAGATATCTTTTCTTTTCTTTTCTTTTCTTTTCTTTTCTTTTCTTTTCTTATTTTGTGTTGATATTCTGGGTCATTTGCTTTTGTTTTTATATGAGTGTGAACAGAGTTTCTAGGGGTTTTTGTTGTTGCTGTCATTCTGTTCTGATCTTGTTTTTGTTTCTTGCTTTTATCATTCCTCCATTTCTTATTCACTGGTTGTCCAAAGTTTGTGTGATTTTCCACTCTTGCAGACTTGTATCTAACCTATTCCTCTTCTTCAAATTCTCTTCTGTCTCCACAAACCCCTTTTAATTATTCTCCCCACAGTGTAAAATCACTCTATCGCAGACTTATTTACTGTGTACGATTTTCTGTTTCATTTTAGATTTTGCTATATAGCCACAAATCTGATTCATATGGTTAAAGGTTTGAAATTAATAATTACCACAGTTTGTCATTTTCTAAGTTGTATTTGATGTTGATTTTGCTGATTGCATTACTTTAGCCAAGGTGACATAATTCTTCTAATCACTAATTTCTCCTGGTATATGAAGACAGAAATTCCCTAAGTGTCACTAACAATACTATAGGCCTGTGCCAAAGAGTGCAAATGAGAAGACACTTAAACACATTGTAACACCAGACTAAGGGCCCAACAAAGGCAAATCGAGGGGGCTACAATGTGGAATAATTCAAAAGACACCAGCCTGTACACTTTGAATTCAATACAGTGGAAGTAATAACACATATGAACAAGGATCTAGAAAATGTCAAATAAGAAAGAATGTATCAGATAACTACAGAGATGGTGACCACAGTGAAAGACATACTTGGTGACT
Organism: Cuniculus paca; assembly: GCA_004365215.1. Taxonomy (NCBI): domain Eukaryota; kingdom Metazoa; phylum Chordata; class Mammalia; order Rodentia; family Cuniculidae; genus Cuniculus; species Cuniculus paca. The sequence goes on from RJWT010044993.1 coordinate 10,063, forward strand.
GAAGGACAGATACTGAACAAGCGACAAAAGAAGAATTTAGGAAAAGAATGAAAATCATGAACATTGAATGCAAGAAAGAAATACAATCCAGAAAACACATTCAGATACATATCCAGGAGATTGAAAATTCTATTGAAAGTATACATGATTGATTGATCCAAGGTGAAAAAAGAATATCAGATGTAGATGATGAGGTTGCAGTGAGTGATCATGAAAAGACAGATTTCTTGAAAATAGTATGGGATCTGGAAAAATGTATCCTGCAGCTGCTAAATGATGCAAAGAGAAATAACACAAGATTGATCAGAGTATCAGGACATAGTGTAAATGACATAAAAAAATGTTCACAGAAGTAATGACAGAAAATTTTCCAAGCAGGGAAAAAATTTGACATGCAGATAAATGAGTCATATTGAACTTCAATTAACCATGATTGAAAAAAAATCTAAGATCCACACAAAGGCATATAATAGTCAAGATACCAGAAATTCAACCCAAAAATAGAATATCAAATGGTGTTAAAGAAAGTAAATAAATTGCCTATAAAGGAAGCCCATCAGAATCTCAAAATTCCTCAAGCCAAAGGGAACTTGGAGTGAAGTAATTCAACCCCTAAAAGAGAGAAATCTCCAATCTAATTATGGTACCCTACTAAACTTTCTTTCAAAATTGATAAATAAGATATTTTAATGACAAAAAACACCTGAGGAAAGTAATCACCACCAAACCAGCACTCCAAAATGTTCCAAAGGACATTCTGGAAGTCAGTAAAAAGGAAAACAATTCCATGATCCTCAAGAGAATCAGTACACCATGCTAGACAAGCAATTAAGCAGAGGAGGAAAATGGAAACCAATGACAGGAAAATAACATGACAAGGATAAGTCACTCAATATTAGTTATAACCATTAGTGTTAATTGACTCAGTTCACCACTCAAAAGAAATATACTGGAAAAATGGATCAAGAAGTAAGATCCAAAAATGTACAGTATACAAGAAACACATTGAATTAAAAAAGAAATCCATAGACTGAAAGTCAAATGATGGAAACCAATGTTTCATTTGACAGGAACTTGGAAGAAAGCAGGGGTAGATATTATATTTCAGAAAAAATAGATTTCAAGCTAAGACTGATTAAGAGAAAAAATTGGGTCACTACATCATTGTAAAGTGGAAAATCCAAGAAAAAAATGTAACCATAAATATGTGTGCACCAAGTACCAGTGTGCCCAACTACACAAAACAGATATTAATGGACATAACAAGTCAAATAAGCACTAACATGATTGCAATAGGGGACCTCAATACCATACTGTCACAAATATACAGATCAACTGGAACAAAAGCATCAATAGTGAAATACTAGAAATGAACAACGCTTTTGAATAAGTGGACTTAGCAGATGTCTAAAGTGTGTTCCAACCCAGAATATCAGAATACACTTTCTGCCCAGCTTCACATGAGATGTTCTCCAAAACAGAGCATGTAGTAGTCCATAAAACATGCTTAAGTAAATGCAAGAAGATTGAAATTATCCCATGCATATTATCAGAAAATAGTGCAAGGAAATTGGAAGTCAATGGCAAAAGAAACAAGAACTTCATAAACATATGGAAATTAAATAA
>RJWT010044994.1:0-11694 GCA_004365215.1 Cuniculus paca
AAGGTTGTCCCAGCTTCAAAGTCACTTAAGGAGATACTTCCGAGTTGCTCAGTTTGGAATCACAGTTGAGTTCTAGATCTTGTCCTCTTTTTGGTGTTTCTCCCTCCAAATTCGTTTCACAGGGCTGTCCCAGGGTGGCAGTGGGTTTGCTTCCGTAGGTGAATGACCACTCTCTGCCTGAGGTCTGGGCCTCTCTGGGAGTGAGGGGTAGGGTCCTGTTCATCGAATTGTGTGAGAACTGTGGAGAGAGTGGTTGCAGCATGTCCAGGATCTGGAGAGTACTCAGACATCCCTGTCGTAGCCTCATCTGCACATCTGCCCCAGCACCCCCAAACTCTCCCATATCTTTTCTGTTCCCTCATGATTTTGGGCTCAGTGTGGCCCTCTCTCTGCTCCTGAGATCTGGCACCTGTAATGTGCCAGCAGACAGGTCTTGGTCTAAAGCCTCCATCTCTGGCGGGCCCAGCACTTCCCAGGTGCCTGCAGAGACTCCACACCCTTAGGTTGGCTGCCTCGGGGCCTGGCCTCCCTACTGCCCATCGCAGCTCATCTGTGTGGGGGTAAAGGTGCGATTGCTGTTTCCTCAGCCCTACTTGGCACTATGCAGGTCAACCTGCAACCCCAGTGGCATGTGTGGGGACCGTGACACTTGTTCTCTGTCCTGTCGTTTGGTCCAGCCAAGAACCCAGGCCTCCACAGAGTAGGGAGCCCACCCACCCCTATAGCTGATGCACAGGCTGCCCCTGTCTGCCAACCTCAGCTTCGCCCTGTTGGCAGATAGAACCCAGGCAGCTCCAGGCCAACGTTATTTGTGGCTAAGCTCTCCCTACCCTTGGTGCCCTGGGATACAGAACCCCAATGCTGGCCTGGGTACTTGTCATCTCTAGGCTTGGCAAGCTACCCAGCACAGAAGGGGAAGATTGAAGGCTTTATTTCCTTTCTGGCCAACACAGGCACCTCCCCTGGCCACTCAAGGTGTTGTTCAGATTTGTGAGGCTCTAGAAAGCATTCTTATCTGGACCTCACTTCACTTCCCCCAAAATCTGGTGCTGGATGTGAAGGAGGGAGAGGGGTGGGGAGGTCCTGGGAAGAACACTGGACTCAGAGCCGCAGAACCCGGCTCACCTGCTTCTAGCTTGGCCCCTAGCTGTGTGATTTTTTGGGCAAGTCCCTTCTTCTTTCTGTGCCTCAGTTACTCCATTACAGGAAGGAAGGGATTGGACAAGATGACCTCAAAGGGCCTGTATAATTCTGTGGTTTCCGATGTGGAGGGATTGGCTGCGCATTTGCTTTGTTGAACGACAAACATTTTACACTGTAGTGATGCCCAGTGGAAAGTCACCAGCCACATGTGGCTGTTCATTGAAATGAAAGCATTTTGGGAGGCTGGGGCAGGAAGGTTGAAAGTTCAAGTCTTGCCTGGGCAACTTAGCAAGACTTTATCTCAAAATAAAAAATGAAAAGGGGCTGTGGACAAAGCTCAGTATTAGTGTGTCAGTGGGTTTGGTTCCCAGTACCAAAATAACCATAATGAAAATTAAATAAAATGAAAAATTCACTTCTGCAGACTGGCCACCTCAAGTGCTTTGCAGCCACGTGCAGCTGGTGGCCACCATATGGGACAGTGCAGATGTAGACTATTCTCACAATGGCACAGGTCCTCAGCAGTGCAGTTTTAGAGCCACTGAAGGGGACTGGGCCTTGATGGGGAGAGGAGGGACCCTGGCAGGGGCTAACTCTGGGTCAGCATGCTGGGTGGGGGCTGCGCTCTCCTGAGGGAAGAAGGTTAGGTCAAGACCTGGCAACAGTAGAGCCTGTCAGAGGTCCTAGGTGGGGACAGGGCACCCACGGGAGGTATGCCAGGAATTTGGAGAGGCGACCTGGGACAGGGGGAACTGGAGAACACAAGGCCTGCAGGGGAGGGGTGAAGAGGGTGGGGGAGGGTGGCTGGCCACCTCTGTACCCTTTGCCAAGTCACCTTGGTTCCTTGTGGGTAAATTAGGAAGAGTAAGAAAAGGTCATTAGAGAAGAAATAGGGTAAAACCCGGAAAAGCGCCTTGTAAAGGGCCAGACCTGGGCAATTGGTAACGGTCTCATACAGTTCTCAGATTCATCCTGCAATCTCTACTGTCCCCACCAGGATTTGAAGGCTCTGGGGTGTCTGTCCTCTTTCCCATGGGGTAAAGATGGAGAAAGGGACAGCACTTTCATCCCATCTCCCCTGCCCCACCGTCACCACCATGCTGCATCTCCCATAAGCACCGCCCAGCCAGTTATAGAGCGGGTGTGGGGGAGGGCCAGTGGCCCCACTGGGGAGACCACCCAGGCTCCTTCTCTTTTCCTCGTGACCTGGGGGCCTTTCACAGCACTAGGAGCTGCTGAACACCTCCCTTGTCACCAACACATGTGTGCATCTGGCTGGGTCTGGTTGTCATTTTCGGAGGCCCATCTCAGCTCTGACCCCAGCACTGCCAGGTATAAACAAATGGAGGGCAGAGGTCAAAGGCCAGAGCTGAGCTTGGCCTGCACCTCCCTGGTGGCTGGGCAGGGAGCAGCCCGGTGTCAGGTTTCTGCAGCTACCCCTCCCCAGTCTGAGACAGGCTTTTCCATCTGCATTCCTAACTGGGAGTTGACATTTCTGACAGACTTACTGGTGATGGATTGCCTGCTCATTGCTCAAGTTTAGCTCAGGTTTTCATGCAGTCTGAACCACAGATGGGCAGGATGCAGAGAGCAGATTTCGAACCCCATCAGAGGACACTTGTCAGCCCTGGACTCGATGCTGCTCAACAAAACTGGAGGAAAAACAAGTCCGTCACCCCAAGCAAGGTGCTGTATACACCTTGCTGTATGCAGCACCCGTTAAATCTTTTTATCCTTTTAACCCACGCGGAGCATGTTAATAATGCCTTACACAGATGAAAAACACGTCAGGAGAGACTGTGAGGCCCAGGATGGCATTTGAGCTCTGGCCTGTCCAATTCCCAGGCTTGGAGTCACCCTTTCCGGAGACCCTGAGCACTCCTTTCCTTCACCAGTGTCTCCCGTGGTCACAGCTGCTGCAGGATCATGTGCACCTGAAATGCCCTGTGAGCCCCTGCTCTCTTTGCTTGGCCTAAACCTGGTGATCCGGCTCCTCAGAGCCTCAGCCGTCCTTGCTCGATGATTGGGCCACCTGGCCGGCTTGCTTCACATATGGGGGAGAGGCAGGGCTAGGGCCAAGCGTGGCTTCCCCTCACTGATGTGGAGGGGTCTTGGGGACTGTGCACATGGTGTCTGAGGACACAGTCTTCCCTGGCCGCCCTCTCACACCTGTGGCAGGACCCTGGGTGCTGTCCCTTGTGGTCCCAGACACACCCAGCACCCAACAGGGCTGCAGCAGGAGAGAGGGATATTATTCTCTAGCAGACCCAGGGAGATGTCACCTGGGTGCGGAGCCCCTCACCAGACCCCATGTCTAGCTGCTGTGTCACAAGAATAGCACATGCCCCCACCAGGCAAGTGTCTGCCCCACTCTTTGGCCTGCACTGTGCTCCTGCTCGGGAGCCATCCCATTTCTCCATGCCCCCAGAGAGGTCCTTTTTCCAGTCTGTGAAGGGCCAGCTTGATGTTTAAACCGTCCTTCGGTGGCCCCAGCCCGTATTGATCCGCTGTTCAGCGCTGCAGGAGCAGGGGCAGGGACCTTGATTGACGTGGCTGCTGCTTCACTTTCCTCTGAGACCCCCACCCTGGCGACTTTCGGGGCGGAGGGAAGGGTTCGGCCATAAGCAGAAAGCCTGGGTCTGCTCCCAGCTCGGCCTAGGCTGCGGGACTCTGCTCTGACGTCACCCAGGAGATGCGGCTAATAAACAGCCGAGAGATCTGCGAGCCCAGTGTGTTGATGGCGCTGGATACGTTCCTGTGGGTGTTTCCTCTCCAGAATAACAAATGACAGCCATCCAGCCTAGGCCCACGTAGACAGTGGGTGCAAGATGAATACTTGACTTTTTCAGTGCTGTACTTTCTCCTAGCTGTGCCTCAGCGGGGCCCCTGGCTGTCCGCCTCTCTTACCCCAGCCCCGTCCACCCCACCACCACCTACACCCCTCGGGGTCGCCTGGGTGGCTGCATGGCCTATAAATCAAACCAGTCCTTGGAGACCTTTGACCCAAACCAGATGGCTGCCCTGCGCAGCCCAGAGTGAGCTCAGCGCTGGACCCTCCCCCACCGCGCCGGGCTTGAGCTCCTTTAGGGGATCCAGGCACAGTGGTAGCTGGGGGCTGACCGCTTCGAGCTGCTCCGGGACCTCTTGGAGATTAAGTTATATAAAGATCTCCGAGGGTTTGCCTGTACTGCAGGTCACAGCCTGGCTGGTAGCCCAAGCTGATGTGCCCGAGCTACCGCCTGCCCCTCACTCCAGACGGCTTCCCTGCCTGCGGCCACAGGTGCTCCTAGGACTCAGGATGCCTGGCCCCTCTGAGTGTCCTTCACATATCGTTCCTTCTTCCCACACTTTCTGTCCTCAACTGGGCATGGTGGTGCACGCCTGTAATTTCAGCACTCTGGGAGGCTGAGGTAGGAGAATTGCAAGTTTGACCCCAGTTTTTGACTTAGTGAGACCTTGTCTCAAAACAAAAAATAAAAAAGGGCTGGGGGCGTAGTTGAGTGAGAAGGCCCTTGGTTCAATTTCCAGTACTACAATAAGCAAGCAAAACAAACAAGACAACCCAAATCCCACTCCCCATCCTTCTGCTGAGGCCCCAGGAGGCGGGGTGGTGCCCTTGGTGTCCAGTGCACCCACAGGCAGCTGTGGGTACCAGCAGTGTTGGCATGGCGAGGGTGCTGCAGGCAGCAGGAGGCCGAGGGAACTCGGCAGATGGATGCGCTGTAACCTCAGTACTTGAGGCAGCTTCCAAAGAGGTGCACTTGAGCAGAGTGTCAAAAGATGGGTTGGTGTTTGCCTGACGGGTTGGATATTTGTGACAGAGGAAGCAGCATGTAGATGGTACAGACACACAATGTGAGGCAGCTCAACTGGTTCCAGGGCTTGCAGATTGGAGACCATGCTGAAAGGCCACCATTGTGGGGAAAATAAGTCTGGAAGCAGGCACTCAATGATGTTGTGTCACTGTTTCTGCTGGTGCTTCACCTTCCTAGCTTTTGGTGTCTATGCCAGAAGGTACCTCACGGTGTCAAGTGGCTGCCAAAGCTCCAATCATTCCATTCACATTCCAGGCAACAGGCTGGAAGAATAGCTAAAGGAGGGCACACACTGTCTCTTTAAAAGATATCTCAAAAATACCATACTGTTATCAAATAGCCACTCTTAGCTCCAAGGAAGCTGGAACATACAGTTCTGATCAGTAGGTGTTTCCTAGAGCACTGTTCTGCATAGGATCCTGAGGCCTCACCTCCTCTCTGTGGGAAAGAACGCCGATCAATTGATGCTTCCTTTGGTGTGGGCATGGCACTGGCAGAATCTACCCGTGTTTGTCTTGGGTCTGCTGCCACACGAGCCTCCCCTCGGGACTCCTTGGGTGTTTGGTGCAGTTCCTGCAGGCTGAGCTGAGCGTATGGCCAGCCCTTCTCCAAGCCGAGAAGCCGTAGTTGGTGGTTTCTCGGTGCTCTGCAGTCTGATTTGGTTTCTGTTCTGTGGCCTCCTGAAGGTGGCCGTTGGCCTTCAGCAAGCCTAGTGTCTGTGTGGTTGGCACGTGGACCAGAAGCATAAGATGCTGGGTGGCAGCAGCCTGATAGCACTGGGGAGAGGGTCCAGAGTGTGACAATACAGGAAGCGTGGGAGGCACACTCTCTGTGTCACCCTCGCACCCAGAAATGCATTGCTGTCTGATTTAACCCCATGCCTGCTGTGTGCAGGGCTCGGCTTGGACACTGCCTGCCCAGAAAGGCTGATGGGAGATCACATGAAATCAAAGAGGGCGAAGCAGGTGGAAGACACAGAGGGTTGCTGTTTGGGGCACAGGCTCTGGCCTCGAACTGCCTGGCTCTGCTGCTTGATGCTGTGTGACCCTGCACATGTTACCTAACCCCTCTGTGTGCCCAGGCACCCGGAGGGTAGGCACAGAGGTAACAGCTCTTAAGAGCATGGTCTTTGGGGCCAGGCAAGTTCAGGCTGTGATCCAGGTAAATTCCCCCTCAGAGATCCAGTTTCCTTATTTGTAAAGCAATGGAAATACAGGTTCCTTGCTGAGTGAGGATGGGTGACAGACTAGCTCTCCATCCTGGTCCTTGGGGCACACCCACGAAGTTGGAGCCACAGCGCAATCATACACTGTTACCTTGCTTTGCATGGGTCGCCTTCTTTATCTCATGAAACTGCTGTCCAGCCTGGTTACTCTTAACATTCTTCCTAGGGAAACTGGGGCACGAAGGGCGACACACATACACAACACTGAGGACCAAGGCTCCAAGCCCTCCTGGCCGCATTCTTGCACAGGACTCTGGCGTCCACCCCAGAGGACACTCTCTGAGCTGGCCTGGCAGGAGGGCTCAGATGTGGCTACCATGGCAGGTGGTGTGGACAGCACTGTGGCTTTGGTTGACGGGGCTGGAGTTCAGACTTCAGCAGTGGGCAGTGAGGACCACAGTGGGCTGACGAAAGCCAGGCATCAGGAAGATTCCCTCCCCTCTAGTGGAGGGCAGTAGACACTGAGGCCCATGCACACAGGACTGCAGAAAAGGGTGGGCACAGGCTGACATCACAGAGAAGAGGCCCCAGCACAGTGGAGCTAGGGAGCCCCAGGCACCGCAGCAGCTGTTTTGTATCCATGACCTCATCTGTGCCTGGATAAGATGAGCACGACACGTCCATTGTGCAGATGAGCAGGCGAAGGCCGAAGGCTGAGTGGGTGGCCTGCTCAAGTGGAGGACACAGCTGCAGACCCCACCCCACTTGCCACCTTGCATCAGGGGTGGGGGGCAGCAAGCACCATAGCCTCCTCCTCCAAGTCGCTGGCTGAGGCCTTTGGCCTTGTCTGTGGTCAGTGGTGGGACTTCTGCGTACTTACAACCTTAAATGATAGACTTTTCTTTAGGAAGCAAGAGTTTGCTTGTGCTCAGTGAGCAGGAAAATGGAAGTGACCCTCGAGCAGAGATTTAAGACCCTGTTGGCCATTCAGGCAGCACCTCATATTAGTGGGGACCGCAGCTTCAGAGCGATAAATCTTTTTCTGCTTGGGGCAGGAGTGGCTCTGGGAGGGCTCCCTGCTCCCCGAGTTCCATCTGGACCTGGAGTGCCTGCTCCGAGGCCTGCTCAGCTCTGAGGCACCAGCAGCTGCCCACCCTACCCCGGCCTGCAGCTGCTGTTAGTGCTGGCTTCAAGGGAAGCTGGTGCCAGGTGACACGGGGACTCACAAAAGACACAGAGTTACAGGTTCTGCAAAGGCCCACACAGCAGAAAATGATACCAGCAGGCTACATAATTGTCCCCCCTTATCTGTTGGGTACACAATCCAGGCCCCTGCTGGATGCCAGAGCCTCAAATGCTGCCAAACCCTGTATCGACTGCTTTTTCCTACATATCCAAGCTATGATAAAGTGTGATTTATAAATGAGGCACAATAAGAGATTAACCGTAACAGCTAATAGCGTAGAACAATTATAACAATGCACTGTAATAAGAGTTATTTACAATTTAGGAATGTCTGGTTTTGGAATTTTCCATTTAGTGTTTTCAGACCAAGGTTGAGCTTAGGTAACTGAAAGTGAGGAAATCAAAACCTCTGGTGAGGAGTGTCTAGGCCACACAGGGGTTAGCCAAGGTGACCTCTAGGTGACAGGACAAAGATAAATCTGCATGCTTCATGCTCTTAGAGACTTTTCTAGTCAACACAAACATAAAGACACAAAGATGGAGAGTGGACAGCACCCCCACCCACCGACCCCACAGCAAACTCAGTGCCCGCACCATGCCCAGTACACAGGAAGGGGACATCCTGCCCACCCATCTGCCGGGCTTTCTCCCGAGCTGTAGGTGGCACTCAGCCGGGCCAGGAGGCAGAGCGAACATCCTTGGGGCCCCTCGGCCCAGGGAGACAGGTCTGTGGACAGACACCCCGGCCTCTGTGGGACACCGCTGCCTTCTCCTAGGCTGCAGCAATGCAGGACTCATTCGTGCATCTTTCCCACCTTTCTCTGTTCCCTGTCTCGCTCTCCCCCTCCCTTTAGTTTCCTGAGAGCTGCTGGCCAAGACTATCTGCAACCAAATCCTTGACTCTGGGGGCCCCCACTCTGAGTACTTTCTCGTAGAGCCACATAGACATGCTCCAGGCAGACAAAGCACACCGCACCCCTGAACCCTGTACCCAGGCTGCCTTCTCAGGGACAGACCAGCCACACTCTGCAGCCTCCCTCCTCCATGACTGACTGCAACCAAGTGAATGCAGGACTTTCGGGACTGCTGTCAGCCCAGGAGCCCCTCCTGGCGATCTCAGTCCTGCTTCCGGGTTACTTCCTGCCCCGAAGTTGGCACCAACCCAGCTGGAGGTTATGAGTCCTCAAGGAAAGGGGAGCGTGACCACCCTCACCGTGTTCCAGTGGTCACAGTCATGATCAGAACCCATGTGTAGCCTTCCCCGCGCCTGCCGTGGCCAGGTCAGAGCTGGGCCCCGTAGCTGCCGACCTCAGCCAGCGTGGGACCAGCCACATACCCAGTAGGAGTAGCACAGTCCAGGAAGGACCCCGGGTGCAGACACAGGGGCAGAGGAGGCGGGGCAGATAAAGGAGGGCTGTGTGGAAGATGTGCTGTGAGGCAGGCTGGGGAGGGAGGTGCACGTGGATGTGGCATCTCTCAGCCTGTGTGCTCCTGACTGCAGTGAAATCTTTTATCACAGATGTTTGCTGCAACCTTGGGTCAGAGACCAGATGAAGGGACGGGTCCATTTAAATGGAAGCCTTTACCTTACTCCCTGCGGAATTTGTCAAAAGCCAGTTATCTTTGAAAACCAATTTTCAGGGATTTTACAGAAATCAGTCTGGAGTTTGTGGGTGTTCACAGTTCTGCCATTAATCAACTGGGTGACCTTGGGAGAGTCACTGTAGGGCCTGCTTTGAAATTGCTTTTTGCCTCTTTGAAAACAGCCAGTCCAGTTTAGGCAGATGCAGTTGGAGAGGGACAGGGAGATCCATGAACACTTGTTCCGACTGGTGCCAGCCAGTCACAGCTGGGCCTCCTTCCAGCCTGCTCATAGTGATGGAAATGGTAACTGGACAGTTCTTTTCCCCAATCCCCCACACCACACTCCCTGCCTGTCTCCCAGATGGGGGTCAGCTCAGAATTTAAATGCCCAATCTGACCCCCACCATGTGACCCCAGGCAGGTCAGCCCTCACCTATTTGTCCTGGGTATGTTACTTAGGCCCCTGCTGGGTTGCAAGCACTGTTCCAGGCCCTGGAGATAGGGACAAGGCAGACTAGGTCCCCTATCCTGCAAACTTATCAGTCAGTAGGTGGAGAAAGTCAATAAGCAAGTAGTACAATGTTAGCTAATGATAAGTGTTTTGGGAAACAACAAAATAGGGGAGAGGATAGACTGTGTAGAGAGCCACTGGGGTTTGCAATTGTAAGTAAGGTGGTTGAGCAAGGCCTTGTTGAGGAAGTGGCTTTGAGAAAGAACCTGACTGAGGAGAGGAAGTGCACCACTTGGGTATCTCTGGGAAAGGCTGTCCCAGCAGAAGAAATAGCAAATGCAAAGGCCCTGAGGCACACCTGTTGGAGCCCAGAAAACAAAGAGGGGAAGGAATACAGACGAGAGGAACTAGGAACAGGAATTGACCAATCAAGCATGATATTTGGCTTTTTCTCTGAGAGAGATGGGGAGTCACCACACACTTTTGGAAAGGGGAGTGGCATGATTTGCCTTAGGTTTGGGGAGGATCACTTTAACTGCAGTCTTGAAAACAGATGGTAGTGGGATCAGTGTAGAAGCAGGGAAGCCCATCAGGCTTCTGTCTCCATACAGGAAAAGATGCTGGTGGTCGTATGGGGTGGCAGCAGTGGAGGTTGTGAGAGGTGGTTGGATCCTTGAGGTCATTTGCAAGCAGCGAAGCCAATGGAATTTGCTGTAGGTAGTGAGAGAAGGGTCAAGGCTGACTCCAAAAGTTTGGACCCAAGCAGCGGGAAGGATGGAATCAGTAATCCGGCATGATGGCACATGCCTGTAATCCCTGCACTCGGGAAGCTGAGGCAGGAGGATCGTTGCAAATCTGAGATCAGCCTGGGCTACAAAGTGAGCTCAAGGTCAGCCTGAGCTGCATAGCAAGACCCTGTCTCAGAAAAAAAAAAAAAAGAAAACACGGATGGAATCAGTCACTTTTAATGGAAATGAGGAAGACAGAAGTTCAGAAGATGAGGTGGGGTATCCGTCAGGACCTGAGTTTGGTTGGACACGGGAGGCTGAGGTGCACATTGGGCATCCACGAGGAGGCACTGTGTAGACAGAGGTCAACACACAGTTGTTTCCAGAGCTGGGGCACAGCAGGAACCCCCAGGATGGATGGAGAGGGGCTTTTAGGATCAGCCCTCAGGCATTGCAATGCTTAGAAATCAAACCTCAGACTCACTCCCTCTAAAGTAGAGGATAGAAAACTAACTTCTACGTAGTGTGATCCAAAAATATGTAAATGTTTACATTTAGAAACAGTTACTACCATAGAAGACGTAGACATTCCCCTCAAAGTGCTCTCTCTTGCTTCAACACACTTATCCTACCCTTCTTGTCACTTTCTGAAGCAGTTTACAGTTTACATTCACAGCAATTTCTGTCAAATACAAACATTACAGCGGGTCCTCATCCACTTTATTCGCTGGATCAGGCACTGTGCAACATCTCACTCTTCCCCAAGGTCAAAATGACCATGCAAGGTAAACGTTTTGAATTCATTTACAATGCTGGGGAGGCCCTGACAGCACCACGACAGACACTCATAAAAGAGGGCCGTCTTCCAGAACTGCTTCAGAAAGTGGCCAGAAGATGGGATAAGTGTGTTCAGAGTGAGGGGGAGGGCACTGAGGAGGACTAATGGCAACATGTCTTTTGCTGTGCTAAATAAAAAGTAAGTTTCTGAACATTAACCATATTTTCCCATCATTCCCTGCATGTACAGTGATTGGCACAAGACAAAGTCTGATAACAGTAGATTTATCAGCTATGACAGGAAGACTTTCAGGGAGAAACCACCTGTATTCTGCCAAAACCCTGCTCACCTCCTCTGCGGTTCTCACAGTGACAGGTGACCAAGCAAAGACTGAAGCTGCTTTACCTAAGGCCTTCATCACTGGTGGGCGGGCATCTCCGTGTCCCTGTGTACCAGGAGAGCAGCTCGGCCAGGGCAGCTCTGGCTGCCAGGCCTTCCTTCGGGTCGCTGCTGGCTTTGCTGTGTACCCGTTCCTGCTCCACCTCACCAGCTGGCCCTCTGGAGGAATAGGCTCCAACTCCTGCTGTGGGCTTCATGGCATCTCCAAGGACATTACCCTGGAAAAGGGAGAGTAGGGAGGGAAACTGAGGCAGGGTGAAGAAGCTGAGCATTGTCCCAAGGACAGGGAGAGTAAAGAGGGTGCTTCTGCATGCAGCATACATTTGCCATCTCTTTCATACCTTTGCCCTGGTCACTGAAGAGAGGGACAGGTTTCTCCCATTTTATGAGGCTCAGAAAGGTGAAGTGACAAGTCCAAGGACATACAGCTGTTCCCACACTAGTCC
>RJWT010044995.1:0-11691 GCA_004365215.1 Cuniculus paca
CTTAACAGAAATGAATACTATGGATGCGACACAATAAACCACACTGGAAAACAGGATGTCCTCCATCGCGGTGCAAACTTTGCCTCATGTGACTCACCCCAGAATAATGGTGACAGCATTTGTGGTGGGAAGAATACTGGGGGTGAGAGAATCAATCCCAACCTTATGACCACAGGAGTAAGGTCCAGAAGGCAACAGGATTTGTTTAAGTTTCTCCAGGTCAGTGTGATTGGTGCAAACGTCGGAAAGCATGGCTGTGGGCTTTGGGGCCATGCTGTTTCGCCACCCTTGCACTGGCTGCAGAGCCTGCTCCAGACCCTCGTGGCTCCTCCTTGAAGGATCTTCTGCTGACCCAGCACTTGGGCTTCCCACAGCCCCCGAGTCACTTGGGGAAAACACACGTAGAGCCACCTACAAACGGCAGGCACAGCCTTCAGGACTTGTTCCCTTCCAGAGCTTCTGGCTCAGTGGCAGCTCCATGCAGACCCAATTACCGTGCAGGGCCGGACGCACGTGTCCTGCCACACTCCCCAGCCCGCTCCTTCTGCACCTCTCTCCTCCAGGCTCAGCGCCACACCAAGGGCGGGAGCATTTTAGTATTTGAGGGAAATGCACTGGAGATCACCAAGGCCGCATGGATTTCCTCTCAGTTCAGCCCTGGAGCCGTAGGCCTCAGTAACCTGATGCTTGACAAGTTCACCACGCAGCCTGGAAGCTGTTTTCTTTCTGGTTTGTGATTTTCAATAAGATCCCAAGCAACTAGAGGAAAGGCGGGGGGGCAGGGGGGAAGAACAAATGAAAAAAAGAGAAAGCGCTGACCTTCCCAAACCAGACATTTATCACAGTCATTCACACATCGACCTCAAGAGAGGTCACCAGTCCTTAAAAATTGGCTATGGGGCTGCAGTGAGCACCCAAAGGCGTGTTCAACCTAACAGACCAATTAGCCAATGATCGTATCCACTTCCTTGCTCCTGCCTGAATTCTTTAAACATGTGTTTCTTGGCATCTACCACTTTTGCCACATAGACCCAAGCGACAAATCGTCAACCCTGAGGAGCCAAGGCTGAGTGACAAACCGCTGGCGCATGTGGCAGCTGCCAGAGGCCAGAGCCAGTGATAAGGCAGATGACCAAATTTGGTAAAAGAGAAGGGGAGGGAAAAAAAAAACCCTGTTTGTACTGGCAAAGTAGCATGCTCCGAAGTACAGGAATGGCGCTTACTTCTTTGTAGGCTATTCTGAGCTCTGCCAGAGGAGGAGGACGCTGGGGAGGGAGGCCTGGCATGGGGTAGGCAGGAGGCAGGAGCTTGACAAGATTCCCGCGGGCCACCCATTGATCCCCAGCCTACAGGGCCTGAAGACCGAACCCTCCCACAGGGGCTAATGTGTGGACCACAGGTGGGTCGGGTCTATAAGTAACAAGAAGGACGTCAGGAGCCATGCTAAGAATCTTCTCGGGCACATCACAGACTCAGCAAGGTCTTAGAGGCAAGGTGTCTCTGGTCCTGAACAGGTCTGGATGTCTGGCTGTGTTTTCATTCCTCACTTGAACCCTAGATCCTGGGCAAGGCAGCTCCATACAGTGATGTTTCAGTAACTGGCAAACTGCAGAGATGGTGACATCGTGGCTGTCTTGGTTTATGTATGTACATTCAGTCCCTTCACACAGTGACAAAATCCCTGAAGGTAGAGGCCAATGTTCAAAACCACGTGCCCTCTGTTTCCCCAAAGGCCACACCTGCAGCCCCTTCAAAAATGTTTTAGTCTGCATTTCCTTCCTCACTTGGGCTATTATTTATGTATGCACTTATCCACAGTACTAGAGTTTGAACCCAATGTCTTCACGCTGAGCTACATCCTCAGCCATTTTTATTTGTTTATTTTTATTTTGAGATAGGGTTTTGCTAAGTTGCCCAGGCCTGGTTTGAACCTGTGGTCTTCCTGGAGCTCCAGCCTCCCAGAGTGTTGGGGCTACAGGCCTGGGGCCATCACACCAATCTGGCTATTTATTTTTTAACTGAGATGGGAGGGGTCTATCGCTCACCAAGGGCAGAGAGAGGAGGGAGGGACTGGAGGCAGGGAGGAAGTCCACTTTGGAGATCACAGGGCACTGATGAATTATTACCTGCAATCTGTAGACGACAAGAAGCTTGGGAAACAACTTTTTCCTTCCTGGTTAAAACAATAAAAATAACAACAACAAAAGACTCCACCTTTTGAGTACTAACCTTTCTACATTACTTTCTTGATTTACTACCTTAGTTACTAAGGTCTAATAGTCTTTGTAGATTATTACATATCTGATGACTACAGAATGTTAGTGATTTAGCTATCATGTTATAAAAGATTGTTCTGAACCCTGGCTTTTATAGCTGTCTCCTTCCCTGATGCAAATCTGTTTTCTTGTTACTTCTCCTGGAGGTTGACTGAAATAAATTCTAATCATTTGAAGATGATGAATGATCAAGCTCTAATCAGTTGGGATTTGGCAAGTCCAGGGATTCAGAGTCTGCTAATTTATCGTGTTGGGATACTGGCGAGATCATAGAATCCAACACTTGGTTTCCTAAATGAGTGCCTAGTGGGAAGTGACTGGTTTCACGATACTCAGTCAATGTGCAGCAGAGTCCATAAGCAAATTGCATCTAACTCCAGACCTGGCGTTCATTTGACCTAGAGGGAGTGAAAGTAGCAAGGGACCAGGCAAACTGTCACATTGATGGGGGAAAGGACCGGTGCTTCCCTCTGCCCGTCCAGTTCACTGTTGAGGTCACCTCAAATGCCAAAAGATTCCAAGTATCAGCACTTCCAAAGAACTTAGAGACATTTTTCCCTCACCTTGTAAAGCACGCCTTGTACATAGTGACCTTTCTAAGGTCTCTCTTTCCAGAATGGAGGGCCACAAAGCCCTTTTTTAGTAACCAAGCCCTGTCCTTCTTGGAGGGCAAGAGTTCACACGGCCCAGAGGCTGCATTCCAGAAGGAGCTGGGACTCATCACTGGAAAAGAACTGGTGAACAGCG
Source organism: Cuniculus paca (assembly GCA_004365215.1). Lineage (NCBI taxonomy): Eukaryota > Metazoa > Chordata > Mammalia > Rodentia > Cuniculidae > Cuniculus > Cuniculus paca. The sequence goes on from RJWT010044995.1 coordinate 3,024, forward strand.
AGGAGGTCCCAGGAGGCAGGAAGCGAGGACAGGTGATGCGGGAGCTGGAGAATGTCCTGGGAATCAGGCAGGGATGGAGGAGAAAGAAGACAGGAAGACCTGTCACAGGCCCCCCACCATACCCCAGCACTGCTACAGATCCACAAAGAAGCCGGTGGCAGGGATCCAAACACCCCTAACTCCATGCCAGGGCAGACCCAGGCAATGTGAGCCTGACGCCACCCATCCAATTGGATTTTAGGGGAAAAAAGAGAATACGGATTCATGTTACAAATAATGAATTTCGTTACAAATTCTAATGTGTTACAAATGTGAATTTTTACTTAGAATGAGAAAAGGAATCACTATCTATTACTAAAATTTTCAAAAGTCAACAAAGGCCACGAACCTCACATAATTCAACCCTGGCACATTCTATACTATTTTTCCACATTTTTTCTGCCTATTCTTCTTGACGCATGGCATCTTTAGATAATGATGATTTTAAGTATTCTTTTCTATGTATAGAGAAAAAGGCAATTCAGCTATCTAGGATGGTGGGTCAAGTTTTGAGTTTGGTTTTTGGGTACATCTGGAGTAATGGCTTGGGTTTGGTATTGATGAGAACTAAGTATTCCACTGACCAGTTTAGACTTGTGGTAATGGATGTTTTCTACCACATGGCTTTGTCATTTCCTGGTCTTCAGTGCCAGGTGTCTGAGGACACAGAGAAATGAGGGATGGCCTCGGCCCTATCCTTTTATAGCACGCTGGGGGACAAGTTCACCATGGATGGGAGGGTTGTCCTTGCTGTTTCTGCCCATCCCCATCATGGAAATGACAGCAAGCACACCAGCACACCCAAAGAAGTCCAAGCCAATGTATGCCCCAACTCTGTCACCCTTTATGTAGATCCCAAAAATGCCCATAGCCTCTCCAGGGTCCTCTGACTGGAAGGGAGATGATGGAAAGAAGTGGAAAGAAAAGACAGTAGCCAAGCCAATTCTGTTACAAGAGCTTACTTCCGGAAACCATGCAAAGACTGTGAACTCCAAGGCTCCTCTCACATAGGGGTTGGATATGGGTCAAGTCTCATCGTCAATGGCGTCACAATAAATCCAGGCCTTAAATCTGGAAACAACACAACTATTGATAAGGCTGGATGTGGTCCCTCCAAACAGGTGGGCTAGCCTGGCATCTTGGTTTGTATCTAGGGGCTGGCAATGGGGTGGTCCCAGATAATACTCACAGTGAACCCATATATGGCTGGCTTTGTCTGGTGACTTGGAGAGGGGGTGAACAATCACAGCAAACATCTCTATCCAGTGGCATTTGCCTGTGTAAAGAGAGAAGCTGCATTGGACCTTGGCTTCTGGAACATTCTTCCGGAAGGACTCCAGTGCCGTTATGTGGATTTGTCCATACTTCTGGGTTCTGCAGCACATGCTATTTTCATGATCCTGGTAGTTTATATCCTGTGTGTTGTTTTTCAGTTTTTCAAATTGACAAATGACAGGCAAAATGTGGGAGTTTGGTAAAAGTAAATGCTATGATTTGGAGAAATGTAAGTAATGTGCAGAGTGCAGGAAGCTCAGGTGTGCTGATATTTTGTGCTTCTGTTATCCACGTAAGCACCTGCCTGTGTCATCAGTCATCCAGGTAATCACCTGCCTGTGTCAGGACATTCTGAGTCCTTTGGAGATGGGGGGACCAAAGGACAAACATCCTCCAGCCATGGGGCACTTCCATTCCAGTGACAGGTTAATAGATACTGTCTAAAAATGGACGAGTCACAAAATAAAGGAATTATTATAAAACTAACCACAAGAATGATTGACGATTATGTTAATATGTGCAAAAATCTGTAGAGGAAGAAATGCTGTAAATGTAATACAATCCGTGTTGTGGTGGGGGTGGGGGTGTGTGTGGGATTTTAATTGGGCAAGTTCAAGATAGGGCTGCGGGAGAGAATGATCTCAGCTTGTGCTGGAAATCACCAGAAGGAAGACTGTGTGGCTGCAGAGCAGCATTCAGGGAATGAACCCAGGGCTGGCTGGAAAGAGACTGGCCTACCAACAGTCTGACACTCTGTTCATTTGCATGTATTACTGCTGTAAATACACAAATAAAATGATTAAAACAACTTTGCATAACCTGGGAGCAATGTGGAGTGGGTATACTCATTCTATGTGAATAAACAGGAATCAGTGCTGACCACCTGCTTGGAGTTAGACTCTAGGTTTCTCGCCTGCTGACTCTGCCCCTCATGTTTCTGTTTTGAGGTGCAGCCCTATGGGGCTGTATTGTGTCTTATATGTAGATGTCCTGCCAAAACCTCGTGTGCTCTGTCTGAGTTATTTTTCTCTAGTTGTTGAGACAAGATATCTGACACCCAAAATGAAAGAAAGAAAGATTTATTTAGCTTACAGGTTTTGGAGATTTTAGTCCATACTCATCTGACTCCAAGACAGGGTGATGTGACTAAAGGGCTGTCATTCATGGCAGCCACAAGTAACAAGAGTGAAAAGGGCAAAAGAGCTAAGCACACCTCCTTCCTTCCCTTATATTGTACAGTGACTACCTACCCCTGGGCAGGTACAGCACTCACATCATCAATCTCAGCACTAGACAATGAACCAATTACAAATACTACATTCACCCACCTCCATGACTGCATGAGGCTTGGAGGGCCACCCAAACACAAGCCATAACATACTCATAGGTAGGGCTTTTGGGAGGTGGCTGGATCATGGGTGTGGATGATGGATTTACTGAAGAAGGAAACCTACCCTGGGTGTGGGTGGCTCCAACCAATAGGCTTGTAGCCTAGATGGAATAAAAAGGGAAAGAAGATGGAAGGCTGCTGCTTCCTGCCTGCCATGCCATGGACTGTTTCTCCTCTGCCACATCTCTCTGCTGTGCCACCCTGTCATGGAGCCAGCCATCTTACAGACCAAAACCTCTATAAACTGTGAGCTAAAATAAGCCTTTCCTTCTTTAACTTGTGAATGGTAGGTATTTGGTCTCAGCAACAAGAAAGTAACTAAGACAGGCTAGACTCCTGCATGCACTACTGGGCACCCAGGCAGGTGCCTGCTCATCCTTAGAAACAGAGCAGTGGAAAACAAGATGCTCTAGCCCACACAGCCTTGGTGCATCATGGACTGTCAAAAACATCACTTCCTTTATGTTTGGGAGCCCTAAACATATGTCACCCATATTGTCTCTTCATGTGTATCACCACTGGTTCTGACAATTAATGACAGCCAGGCTTGGCTATATCAAAGGCTACATGATAAGGTCAAGAAGCCACACCATACTCTCCACTCCCACCTGAGTAGCATGCATGGGCCACACAGCCCCCAGAGGACTCTAGGGGACTCTGCCTTCCAGGACTAAGAGGTACCAAGTTCCACCTAATGGGAAGGTGACCGTTGCATGTAAAAGGCCCCATTTGACACAGCACAGAAGGGTTGTCCTCTCTGTCCATCCCAAGGAAGGAAGCAAGGCTGAAGGTAGGACTGGAAGGAGGCAGGAGGTGCACACTATGAGCACAACTTGGAGAAATACTGGCTTTGTGGTAGATAAGGAGCTCCTCGAGTATGGGAGCGTTTTAGCTTCAGCAGCTGCAGTTTGGAAAGTAGTTGGAAGCGAAGAAAATTCACGTTTGCCCCAACCTGAAGGGCTCTCACATGAATTGCCCTTGCCCAGCCCATCCGCCCAGCCAGGGATAGACCACCGGAGGCCCTTGATGAAGGGGACAGGACACCACCTCCCAGGAGCACACAGTACGGTTCTTGGGGCTCCTGGTGTCATCTCCATGGTTTGCAGGAGGACTTTCGTGATCAGCACCTTCCTTTCCTAGGTGGGGTCCACCCTGACCTGCGGCCACCCTTCTCCTGCTCTGTCCACTTCCACACAGCACCGTGCAGATCGGGGCTGGTTTGTAAAAACTGATACAAGGAATGCACGGGTAGCTGCACTCCGCATCTGTGCCTCTGCAGAGGAAACACCTCGTGTCACAGTTGATAACGGTTTGCTGGGCAGCCAAAGGGGTTAAATGTCCCCAAGCCTTCTCTCACTTCCCTCCAGACTCTCACTATGACTGTGGCGCCACACCCAGGCAGCGAGAGGCCCATTTCTCTGTCCAGGAAACGCAGCAGCAGTGTCACCAGCCCTCCTCTCTGTGGGGAAAGCCCGAGCAGCTGTGTGGGAGCCCGTGCAGAGCCAATTAGGGCATCCACAAGCCACACTGGAGCAGCTGCATGGGACCAATGCTCTAAGGAGACCTAAAGCTGGGTCCCGGCACCTGGGTTCTGAGTCGTCCCCATCAGCGCCTGTGTGGTCAAAAACAACTCACAGAGCCTCTGTATCTGCCTGGTCCTCTGGGAAACCCAGAGCCCCATGCTCACCATAGCCAATGAATACGAGAGTAGGAGAATTAATACTTCTGCTCACCTTTTCTCTGAAGTATTTGTGAATCAGCACTAAAGGGTTGGCCTTCTTGTGGTCCCATTGGTGTAGCTGCAAACAAGATAGGCGAGAGCATCTCTTGTCCTGGATTCTCCCCCTGGATTCCCCAAGGAGCAGACACATGGATGAGCATGCAGCACAGATAGGATCTCTAAACCCTTCAGCGAAAGGCGAGGCAGGAAAGGGTGGGGATTAAAGGAAGAGAAAGGGAGGTTCTTAAGAGGTACCATGGGGACATAGGCCCAAGGGAGGTAAAGAAGCAAGGTCAGAGAAAATTAGGGAAAGAGGGAAAGAGCCTCCCAGGTGGTGGAATGGCATGTGCAAAGGCCCTGAGTCTCAAGTGAACCTGGAGCATTCAACATGCAGGAGGTCAGAGCAGCAGGGCAGAGCAGCTAGGAGGAGCATGGTGCCTCCAAGGTCAGGGAGAAGCCAGATGCAGGTAAGGGCTGTGAGTTTAGTGCTGAGTGAGAGAGGGGCCAGGGGAAGCTTTGGGAAGAGACACAACCTGGCCTGGGTTTCACGAGAATCTCTGCTGTATTTGGAAAAGAGGATCCAACACAGTCACATTTCCCTGGATGTTTCGAACAGCACAGAGCACCCATGGAAGCAAAGAGCAGTAAAACTTAGCCCTGTGGATGCCACGGGGAAGCAAGTTCCTCAGGGGACCATGAATGGGGACTTGGTGTGGACCACTGTCCCTTTCCATTGAGCAGAACAGATTAGGTCCTGTTCCCTGGAATCTGCTGCCTCCTGAAACTGCTGATCAGAGAACACTACTCAGGCCCAGCCCAGCCTTCCTAAGTGCTGTCTTTGCCCCACCCTCTGGGTCCTTGTTCTTGGGGCAGTGCCTCTGAAAGCCCCCGTCATGCACAAAGTCCTGGTGCAGGCAGCCCAGGACCAGCCTTTCCTCGGAACCAACTTGCCAATGTGTCCACGTCCCCTTACTTCCTGAGGCCCTGGACCCTTGTTCTCATGGGCCCTGAGCTCGGTTTTTGGCTTAGGCATTTGAATTTTAAAAAGAACCCCTTTTGTCCTTTGTTCTGCTGTTGTGCGCCTGTGTGTCGGTTCTTCCCCAGACCCCCTTCTAATGTGTGCTTTTCATTTGCGGGGACAGAAGCTTCTTGGAGTAATTTGAAAAGTGTGAATATGTAAGCTCTGTGTGAGGGGCTGATCCTTGTGGGACTGGTAATAGCTGTTTCCCTCCAGCCTAGTTCTTCTCAGGATTCTCCTTGAGTAGCCTGCTGGGTCTCTGAGTGAGGACAGGGAGGGGGTTTTATGTTATTTTAACAAATGTACTTAGACCCTGCTCATGGACTCCCACAGCTAGAAGCATCTTCCAGACATATCTAAGTTCCACTCCTTCCATTTACAGATGAGACCCTAAAGTGTGATTCATATCAAGCTTAACAAAGAGTTAAGAGCAGGAGCAGGATTAGAACCCTGGCTTCAGCCAGGTATAGTAGGGCACAGCTGTAATCCTGGCACTCTAGGAGACTGAGGCAGGAGAGTTGCAACTATGAGCCCAGCCTGGACAACCTAGTGATTCAGATAGATTCTGTCCCCCCTCAAAAAAAGTGCAGGGAATGTAGCTTAGTGTGAAGGCTCTAGATTCAATCCCCAGTACTGGAAGGAATGAAGGAAGAAGGAAGACTAGGCCAGGTTTTCTGCTCCTGGGCCAGTGCCCAGGTTCCTCTGACCCCAGTTCTGTGTAGGTGCTGCAGAAGTCTGAGGACACAGAGGACAGACCTGCAAAAGCTCAGGACCATGTACAGGGACTCAGCCGGCTCCCTGCACTGCTCACACTTACTAATGGGGACAGTGCTCACTCAGCACCCACCAACTACCCAGGTTCCTGGGAAAGTGTGGGTTCTACACCATGGCAGTGCCCGATGTCCCACTAGTGCCTTTCACAGGTATCCTTTGTTGCCACCCCATCAGGCCTAACTCAGACACAGAGGTGGACAAGGCCCACGGTGGCTTGTAGGAGAGACAACACCAGCCTTTTGTTCTCCCCTTCTGTCCCTCCCCAAGACCCTCTCCTCAGAGGTGACCTCAAAAGGACAGTGACTATCTCCATGTAGGCTCTGCTAAGGTGTTGCAGCTCCGGGAGGTGGACAGGGCTGCAAAGAGAACCCAGCTGGGCGAGGTGTGGGCCATTGGCCCCTGTGGAGGTTCTGGGCAGGGATGGCCTCCCTGGGCTGGGGACATGAGTGGCTGCCAGAAAGTGAATATTTGAAGAACAGATAGAGCCACGAAGCCCGCCGTGACACGCAAACCCACTTCCTCCATCTCCACTACCATAAGCTCCCTAAAGTCTGTAAGGCCCCCATACTGTTTGGGAGAGAATTTAATCAGTGCTCCAAGTTAAAAGCAGAGGAAGGGGAATAGAAGAAGAAGGCTAGAAAATCAATACCAGGTTTTTCTTCCTATCAGTTGGTTTTCAAGTATTGAGCCAATGTCAAAGCAATCTAAAGTTCCTAGACTGTAAATAAAAACATGGAATGGTAAGGTTATGATCACAGCTGGCTTGAGAAAGACACTATCCAGTGCACTGGTTTGTTACTGACTTACATATGGCATGAGGAAGGGATGGTGCAAGGTTCAGGCCAGGTTAAGGGTTTAGTGAGGAGTGCCCATCCCACCTGGCTCACTGGTAATGTCACAGGAAATAGTATAGGCAGTCAATAGGGCCAGGCCCTCGAGAAAGTGGACACAGAGGACCAGATAGATGTCTTGTGACCTTGAAGGAGACAGATGCCTCCCGCTATAAACCAGATCTCAAGACAAGGCAAAACTAATACAACCACACCCTAAGTAAAAACATCAGGGATTGACATTCTAAATAGGTATGGATTACCTTGGCCATCCCAATCCCCTATAGGAAGAGTCACTGATCCTTAAGAATGCTCGCTTGCTACCTGACTCGCTTCCCTATTCGTCCCTGATTTGGTTAATTTTACCTGAACAATTAACCTTATTGGTTGACCATAGTTCTGTCCCACCTCATGCCCCTTTGCCTTACGAGTTCCCAGGTTTTCCCCATCTTGGACCCATCTCACCTCGTGGTTTTACTCTATAAAAGTCTCTCAAAAAGCCAAAATCTTTGGCAACCCACTCGGGACCCCTTCTGTCTCTCTCTTGGACAGAAGCTTTCTTTCTCTCAATAAATATATGCTGCTCATAACCTCTGTTGTTCCTGAAATTCATTGTTCGATTTTAGAGAACACGAACTCGTGCTGAACATCTAGTAGGTTGGGAGTTTCATTCCCCTATATCAGTAACAGCTGGATTGGACACCTCTGGGGGTCTTCTTCTTTGTCTCTAATTTCCTCTCCACCCTAGATCTCTTGCACCCTGAACTAATCCTACAGAAACTTTCAGTCCACTGAGGAGCATTACAGGAGCCTGCATAACCTCACTGTCCAGGATTACATGGTCAGCCACATACTATGTTCTCAGCTCAGGCACTGTGGGAAATAACAGTGATATAACAACAAGCGAGACAGCAAACTGTTTGCTGACCACCTACTACATGCCAACCACTGAGTGGCCACCCTTCGTCATTTCTGATGTTTCCAAAAATAACTGACAACATGGTTATCAGTATCTATGTTTCATAGATAAGTAAACCAAGATTTTAAAATGGTAAATGGCTCAAAGCTCCACTACTACTAAGAATAAAGAGATACAGGATAATTTCCTTGTTCTCCAAAGAACTTTGGGAAACCCTGTCTCCCACCAATGATCCAGAGTGTTCTCCTGCTTCTAGCTTCACAATGATAGTCAAGATATTCTGTCAAGGGAATTTTACAATGCATTCTTGCTGTGCGTCTGCAAACACAACCCTGACAGCAGAGAGAACGTAGCTAGAACAATCATTCTTTCAACACTGTGGACCATGTGGATGATCGGAGGCAGGGGACAGTATGGCCAGGGAAGCAGAGAGCTTTTGTGGAAGAAGGGAGGCTTAGCTTGGGCTGGAAGGTCAAGAAAACACCATTCCAAGGGTATCTGGGGTCAGGGAAACAGGTTAGACAAAAACACAATGGGAAGGGACATGGAAAAGTGTCACAGAGGAAAGTTGGGCAAGATAATGACGTTCTTATATGGAATTGAACTATTGCAAATGATAATGCCAGTGCTTCAAAACCTTTATTCTCAGGAAGTTTTAGAGCACATTTAAAACTCAGGGATGAGTGTAGCTCAGTGGTACAGT
>RJWT010044996.1:0-11672 GCA_004365215.1 Cuniculus paca
AAAATTTTAAAATGAAATGATTTCTCTAGCATTTGAGCACAGTAAGTTGGCAGGGCTAACCTTGACTAAGACACAGAGCATCAAGATTATTACTGAACTGCACTGCAGAAAATCATGGGCATTTCTGGAAGCAGCTTCATTTAAACAAACTTGTCAGTTATACTTCCGGTCTGAAAAGGTCCAGGTTAATTTACATCAACCACTGGATAAAAGTTAATGCAACCCTTTATAATGTATTTCTGTCACTATTCAAAGTAAAATGTGTATATTGGGTAATTTCAAAATTATCATTTTAAAGACAAAGATTTTGATGATATGGGGAAGGGGGTAAATTTAGGTCTATCTCAAGACAATCATATGCTAAGAAAGGTACTAAGGCTGGGACCTCAGAAGTGTTAGAAATATGCTTATGGAAAAATAAGTTTTAACAAAAATTCATTCTTGTCTTCAACTTTGGGACATTTCCTATTTTGAACTACCTGCTGAGTCACTATTTTTTTCTCTGTCTTTGACATGATTGAAAATTTATACTCCTCCCTCAGGTATGCATAAAATCAGCCAGTGTAAAGCCTTCATTCAATGAGAAGTGTAGATGTGTTTAGTCATTCATTCCTGAAATATTTGCTGCACAGTCTTGCATGAGGTACTGTGAAGGATACAATGATAAATCAGGTAGAAGTTTCGTTTTCCTGGGAAGCTTGAAATGGGTGAGATCAGACATACCCGTAAATAACCAGAATACAAGGTCAGAAGTGATGAGCTCCACAGGAGAAGTGAGGATGACCGAGCAGGGGAGATGAAATCTGAGAACATTTTCTTAGAGAAGAAAGTGATGAACTGAGCTATGATCTAGATAAATAGGAAGGACAGGGCATGCAGTCCAGGTGGGAGAAGAATAATCAACAGCATGGTTGGAGAAATTTCAAGTGGCTCAGTTTAGCTGGCTAAAGAGTATCATGAAGAAAATGCCAAGAAATATGAGAGGAAAGGATTGGATGAATTGTTCATGGTGAGCACTTACAGGTTGAGGATTTATGTTGAACAGCTAAGATCTTGGCAAATAGGCAATATGCTTCTACGCCCCTACACTGGTACCACCCTAGCTGTTTAAAATCTACTGCTGAGATAACTGTACATATTGAGGGCTTTGGGAACAAGGAAATACATTAAGAGATTGTAAAATAAAGTGTAATTTACTTTTCTATCTACCTTAACCCCTTCATTAACTCTATTTTTATAATACATTTACAAAGAAATATCATATAAATACTGTTGAACAAATTAGTGCACAAAGAAACTGGTGCGTGGGTGGATAGGTAGGTGGATGTATGGATTCGTGGACATATGGTCGACATGTTACTGAATGGGTGGGTGGAGAGCTGGCTGTGTGAATTGATGACTGTACAGGTAGACAGGTGGATGGCCAGGTGAGTGAGTAGTGGGTAGATAAGCAGGTGGATGGGCGTTGAGGAGCTGGTTTGCTGTATACCCAAAACACTTGGGTGACTTTTTTTGTGTGTGATGCCATGATTAGGTGCTCCATGGCAGCTGAAACATGTCAATATTGTAAATCTTAATAAATGCTAGCAAAATTTTACTTTAGCAATAGGAGTTGAGTGCATTTTAGTAAGCTTTTGAAGTAAGCATATGCATCACTGAACATCAGAACAGAGCCCCAAGACACCTGTACCTTTATTTCCAAGACTACTTAGCATTTACTGAACTAGAGTAAAATCTGAAGTTCTCCAAAGCACTCCTTGAGTGGCAATTCTATTGACAAGGTAAAAGTAAACTTCACCTTTTAAATAGAGTGACTTTTAAAATTGACATTGAGTATTCCACAGAATAAGGGGATTTGGCTATGCTAACCATTTCGAACATCATACAACACTGATGCCTATCTTTAAACCACACAGAGACCAATCAATCCACCAATGAGTAAACCAACACCCTCAAAGAATGAACTGTATGGAAGAGGTGGTCAAGGTTTCCTGGTGAACAAGGATTTGAGAAAGATGGGTCTGTTACTCACAGTGTAGTCCTTGGGCAGGGTCACCATTTCCAAGGAAATGTCAGAAATGCAGAATCTTAGATCCTACCCAGAACTACTGAAAAACTTGAAAAGTACTGCCACATGCTACTTCTGTAACTAATAATGTACACAGTATTATACATTGTTTAGTTTTGTTTAATCCAATGTTTAGTAACATTATTTGATCATGAGCAACTTTTTAAATGGAGTAACCATTTAACATTGCATAAAAATTGTGGAACACAGTTTGGGTGACACTGAAATCAATGAAAACTGAAGTTGTCCCAAACAAAGCATCCTGTGTCTATGCTAATAATGTACATGTAAATATTCCTGCATATGTATGTTTAGATATGTGTATATGTGTGTGTATATATATATATATATATATATATATATATGCATATATATCTAATCTACTTTCTGATAGAAATTAACCTGGGTTCCACTTCTACATTTAACGCAAACAAAAAGAGAAACAGAATTGTTAGATTTGAGAAAAATGGCAGAATGTACTTCTAAGCTTTTTGTGAAGAGGAGGATTTTTGTGCAAATGGACCAATTTCATTAGATAACAGTGTCTAACAAACAACATCTATGTAGAGCTAGGATTTTCTTTTACTCTCTAAGATCTTTTCCAAAATCTACTTTCCTCATATTAATAAGGGATAATTTTATGTACCTTTGTCTACATATTTCTATTCAGATATTTTAGTTTTTAGAAAGAATGTTGTTTTGGGTGCCATTAAAATTTTCATAGGCTTTTAAGAATTTTTTTTTGAGATAGGGTCTCACTATGTAGTCCATGCTGGCCTTGAACTCACTACATAGCCCAAGCTGGCTTTGGATAAATGGTGATCCTCCTGCCTTAGCCTCTTGAGTGCTGGAATTATAGGCATGAGCCACCACATCTGGCTCAAGAATGTTTTTAAAGAGTGTTTGTTCTGGCTTTGTCACTGCACGTTTCATTTTATTCTGAACAGCCTGGCAGATGAGTAGGAGCCACAGTGAGACTGTGCTAAGGCAGTACAGTGAGACAGTTTTAAGTGGTCTATCCATGTATCTTCTCTTTAATAGTCACAAATTTATCTTTATATACAACAAATATAATCTACATGGCCAATGTTTCATTTCCAAGATATTATCACTTAGGATGAGGTCAAGTTTAATAAGGGAGGCCATTTTTAAAGGCAAATGACATGAGGGGTGTAGATCCTATAAAAATAGCAACTGTGGTAATATAAAAGGCTGCAGTGTGGGAAATATTCCTCTAACCCAGCCCTTTGTTCTGTGGATGAAAGTGATGCCCCCTCTACATGGAGGTCATGGATTGTGGCCAAGTTAACTTCTTAGAATCAAATTAAAATCCTTGTAATAATCTGAAACAAAAATATGTTAAGTGTATCTGAAACATCTTTGGGAGGTAACCATTGGTCAAAGGGAAGGTCTATTTCCCAGAAGGAGCACCAATGGTTCAGTCCATGCCTTCCAGCACTCTCTAAAACATTTAGATGAATTAAAACAGTAAAGCAAAGAAAGCTCTTCCTCGAAACACATTGCATTTATCTTCCCTTGATTATGAACTAGAAATGGTCACAAGGACTTGTCTTATATCTGTTACCACTTTTCTGAGGGTAGAATTTCCCTCTCATTTTTAGATGGAAATTTGAGCTCGGAATGATTCTGCCTCTGATTTGTTTATATAAAATTTAGAGAGAAAGGTTCTTTATACCATCTCACTCTCCAGTGTCTTTCAGTTTCCCCATCTGTGAAATACCCTGCGATAACTGATCTCTGAGATAACTTCTAGTTCTAAAGTCCTATAACTTTATAACCATGTATTACAAAGATGAATGGTATATTAAACCCATAGAGATAGCTGAGACTTCAGGGAGAAATGCATTATTGAATATTATTGAATATATTTTAGTGCCCACTGTGTTATACAAACACCATCTCCTCTAATCTGCACAGGAACACAATTCCCATTCTACGTGGAGAAACTGAGGACAGGAAGGCCACAGTAACTTACTCAAGATCACATAGCTAGGAAGTAGTGGAGCTGAGGTGGTTCCAGTTCTCCTTTGCACAGTGTCTGCTCCCTAATTTCACCAACCGTAGTCCAAGCATCATCATTAGTGCCTTTGAAGTTAAGTCACTAAGGCAGGATTGCAGAAAAATACTTTTCTGTTTGTTAATTTGTCAACACTGCTCGAAAAATGTCCTAATAATTGCTGAAGCAACGAGAACAAATGTCATTTTGTAACTATTTCCTTAGTACATAGGACAGATTAATGCTGTAAAAGTTTATCAAACTCAATTTAGATGAGAATTTGTCAACTGAAAAACCCCAAACAGCCAGGAGTGCTTCCTGTAATCTCACTATTCAGGAGGCTGTCAGGAGTACCAGTCTGGGTACCATTGTGAGTTCAAGGCCAATGTAGAGTACGTACTGAGAGCCTATCACAAACACACAAACACATACACATGAAAGAAAAGAAGAAAGAACACCTCAAACTTCAACACCAATCTAGGCTACAGAGTAACTGATTAAATATTCTTAAGAGGTATAAGAAAAGTCATAGGAAAATTTCAATGGAAATAAAAGTGTTTCCATGATTATAGGACTATATTAGGTTTCATTTCACTGACAAATAACTTAGGAAACAAATATTGCTTCTACCTGGAATACAATAATTACAATAATGTATAAATAAATCATGAAATTTAATAAATGTCTAAAATTCTAGCCATGATATTTATAGATGGAGAGCTGCATTTTTTAGCAAAATAAAAGTGTGTGTGTGTGTGTGTGTGTGTGTGTGTGTGTGTGTGTGTATGCACATATATTTAGGGACAGAGTAAAAAATCAAATTTTATTTATTTCATTTGTCTATTTGTTTCTGAGACAGGGTTACCCTATGTAGTCCTGGACTGTCATGAACTCATTATACAGCCCAAGTTGGCCTCAAACCTACAATTCTCCTTCCTCAGCTTTCTGAGACTACAGGCACACACCCCCATGCTTGGCAAAAGTCAAATTTTTAAAAATGCATTAAGTTGCATCTAGTTGTTGCCACAACCTTCAAATGAAAGCTTTATGCGGATTTGGCATTTTGAAATAATAATGGAAAGAAATTCACTTTGAGACAAAATGGTTTTGATCTGCAAAATGGCAAGAAAAAAATTCTTTAGGACATGAAGAATCATCTTCAGATAGTGATATCAGATTTGTAAAATAATTTAAGGAATAAAACTTCTTCTTTCTAGTTTTCAAGCTTATATTTCACTGTATTTCAAACTCAGGGCTCACAGAAATGAGTAAGAAGTAATTTGAAATTCTGGAGTTAGCACATTAATACCTCATAGTAAGGTGGCTTTCTTTTTGTTAAAAAATATATTTTATCAGTACATGTGTGCAGTACATAATGATTACATTCCTTGTGAGAAGTTGATACATGTATGTAACACATCTTCACTCTCTTTTCATCTCCTTTTTCTTTCCTTCCTTCCTTCTCTGACCACCCACCACTCAATTCCCTTGTTTTGTTGTTTGTTTTTAGTTTTTGGTGCATGTTTGCTGTACATAAAGTTACAATTCTTATGTGGAGTTGGGACATGTATAAAATACATTGCAAGTCCTTTATTTCATCCCCTATCCTTTCCTCCCCGCCTGCCTCCCTCCATCTCTTGATCCTCTTCCCCTTTTAGAAAGATCTATCTCCCTATTTGCTTTTTTTTTTTTTTTTTTTTGTCTTTTTGTCTTTTTGAGACAGGGTCTCACTATCCCATTCAGGCTGGCCTTGAGCTCACTTTGTAACCCAGGCTGGTCTTGAACTCACAATCCTCCTGCCTCAGCCTCCTAAGTGCTGGGATTACAGGCATCTGCCACCACACCCGGCTTCTCCCTACTTCCTATTATCTATCTTTTATTTTGCTCTTCAGTTTTAACTGATACTCTTATAAACAGCAACATGCAGAACAGTCAGCCTTTCCAGCGAACCCATCAGTTCCCAAGCTTGATAAGAGTCGTCCCTGTGGGAAAAGCTACTCTGATGACTGGCCTGCAGACTGAGAGTAACACCAGGAGAGATGACTTAAGACATAGATTTCACTTCCACTGACTTCATCTACTGGATGCCATTTCTGATCTCTAGTAAAGCTCCCGGCTGTCAAACATTTCTGGTAGCCCCTACCAGTAGCTCTTACTCTCTGCTCATCATGCACAAATTCCTGCTGGGCACCACAGTCAGTGTCCCCCAAAGCCTCAGGGCCTCAGCGGTGGCTCCTCGAGGTCTACTGGCTGGGCTGCCTCAACACCCCCTCAGGCCTGGTCTAGGACACCTGCTGCTTCCCTGGGCCTCAGCATTGTTCAGCAGTACCCTGGGTGCATGGGAGAAGAAGGTGTGACCCACCCTGACTCCAGTGACAAAGACTTAAAGAACTGGGAACGTGTGATCACTCAGGAGTTTATGCTTTTTCTTCAGTGTTTATTTTTTATCGGTGCACATATGCGGTCCATAAGGATGGCATTCCTTGTGGGGAGTTGGTGGACGTACATAACACTGCTTAATTCTAGTCACTTCCCCTTACCTCCTCTCCTTCTCTTCTCCCTCCATCTCTTGGTCTCCTTCCCTTTCGAAAAAGTGCTATCTCCCTATTTCCTATTATTTCTCTTTTATTTTTCTCTTTATCTATATTCTGGATTTTTCATGTAAGAGAAACCAAGTGATGTGTAGCCCTTGGAGCATAAGACTGATTTTGTCATCAAGGCACATAAACATGGGTCTGTCACACCCACATTTACTCTAAAAATATTTGTTAGTGAATTGTTAATTTTAATTTTATGAGTTTTATTATATTAAACAATGAGTACTTAACAGGAAAAAATATCACAACAATAAAGTATTAAGTTTTTAACATTTATTGTTTATAAAAAAGCATCAAAATTTTCAACATTGCCTGGTTTTTCGTGTACAAAGTCTAAAAAAGAGCATCAATAAGCTGGGCATGGCGGTGCATACCTGTAATCCTAGCACTCAAGAGGCTGAGGCAGGAGGATTGCCCTGAGTCCAAGGCCAATGTGGATTATACAGTGAGTTCCAAGCTAGCTTGAGCTACATAGTAAGACTCCGTCTCAACAAACAAAGAGCATCATAAATACATTCCCAGATGAACTACAATGAAAATACCAATAGCACTCTACAAAAAAATCTTTACTTCAATTATCACACCTAAGGCAGTCTGCACACATGACAACAGCACGTTCTGTGCATACACATCAATTACACTGACAGCACGTGTTTTGCTTTCCTGGCCTTTTTGTAGGACATCCTTGATATCTCAGTGGCCTTGCTGTTTTTGTAGGGGGTTCTTATTATACTATACAGTGTGCAGTTAATAGGAACATAAAATATCAATAAAATAAAGTATTAAATTCTTAATATGTATTGCAGGTTTAGAATAATATCAATATTTTCACATTGGCTGTGTACTTGCTGACTAAACCTAAAAGATAACATCAGAAATAAGTTCCTATATGAACTGAAATGAAAATACCAGTAGAATTCTACCACAAAAAAAACTTTGCTTCAACTGTCACACCTATGGCTGTCTTCACACATGACAACTGCATGCTTTATACACAAATATCACTTAAACTGAGAGTATGTGTGTTTTGTTTTCCTGTACTTTCTCACAGGGCACAGTTGACATCTTTTTTATTTTCCAATTGTTGTAGTAGGTCTTTGGGATGCTGTACCTGCTTGTTCACATGTCAACTCACCAGTGTACACCACAATTTTTGGGCATATTTCCCTGGACAGAAACATTTCATTTTTCCTCTGCTTTAAATGATCTCTTATGAGCTCCAGTGCCAAACCTCTAAGAAAATTTCATCATGACATTTTGCACTTGTTATTTTCTATATAAACTAGCAAACTATGCCATACATGTTTAGGATCAAGTAAAACACAACCATTAACCAATGCTTTGTGTTTCAAATAACATCAGAATTTCTGCATAACTCATCAACAACATCTACTCCAAGTTTGGTTTTGTAGTTGAAAGTTTCCATCTCAAGCTTCCATTTTGTCAAGGTCTTCCTGTCATATTTTCATCATGGTGAAATGTTGACATCAGAAGTACACTTTGCTTTTCTTTGCCATCTATGAGGTCAATGTTTTATCTTCTGAAATTCAAAGACTGTGCTATACAACTCTGTTTTGCAATTGCAACACTTCATTTGGAATCATTTGGAATTTCTGCTTTGTTCCTGTATACAGTTCCTGTGCTGGTCAACTTGTGCTCTGTTAGCAACTGTAACATCAATTGGAAACTCTTAAACCAATTTTCCAATGTCACATTCTACTTAGTTTGAGAGATGGGGGCCACAAGTCTGTTCACAACATCATTCTTTTTTTTTTTTTTTTGCTACCAGGAGTCGAACTGACGACCTCGCATTTGCCAGGCAGGCACTTTTGCCACTGAGCTAAATCCCTGGCCATCATTCGGTTTATTATTATGTGAGTAAGGACGAGATAGCTGAGTTCCAGGATAAATGTGTAAACTGAAGGCACAATAAATCTTTGCATCCATAAAGCCATAAATTTTTATGCCATATTTGACCCATCACTTTTCTATGAGTCTATTACATTCCTGTGATCACCTTAAGAAATCTGTGCTAAGTACAGCAGACCCTATGAATGCTTTCAGTTCACTAGTGAGGTATCATAATAAACACATTTTTGAATATGGTTATTGGTACATGGGGAACATTTTACTTGCATTTCAGCCTTACTGTATTTCACAGCATCTTGTAGCATTTCATCTGCTATAATGTCCAACACTGAAAGACAGTGCTAGCATTCCGTCCAATACATTTCACCCCTGCTAAGATCTTCACTATATTTTACAGACCTAGTTCTAACATTGGATCATTCCATTTGGTTGCATGACCATTTTGCAACACTTTAACTAGTCAAATATGTACTCGCGTTGCTGTTTTCCTTGACTCAAAGAGTCTGCATTCCCTGTATCAGTTGATTCTTGCTCCATTTCACTGTCATAGGAACATTGGTTCACATGGCTGATGTCAAAGTCATCATCATCATACACCAGCTCACTATTCTGTTATGAAAGCATGTGTTTTACCATAATGGACCATCTTTATCATCCATGCATGAGTAATCTGATGATTCATTTTCGACCTCCTTCAAAACTTTCAAATCTGGTTTTTCATGTGTCAATGTACTGAGTTGGGCTACTTCTAACAAAAAAATCAAAGGAAAACTTTTTAAAATTTTATTTTAAAGAGAATAAAACAAAACAAAACAAAATGAAACAGAACAAAGATCAGAACAGAACAATCCAAGCAATAAAGGACTTCAAAACAAGACAACAGGAAATCAACAGTGGCTACAGAGTGACTCTTGTTTTCTTCAAAATAGTTGTTCATACCTTCACACACAATAAATTCAAACGAAACAAAACAAAATAGTATAAAACCAATCAAAACAAAAGAATGAAAGCAATACAAGCCTTCAAAACCAGTTAATAGGAAATCAACTATGGCTACCATAATGTCTCTTGTTAAGAAAACTTAAAAAAAAAATTCTGGAGTGGTGTGGGTTTACAGGACCCTCTGCGATGGTTGAGTAAATATACACAAAAACTGTTCCATGGAGCATAACGGTAGATTCAAACCCCATTTGGCCACTTTTGTACACATGTACACTCCTTGCCATTCATCATACCAAGCGGATACACACATAAGTTGCTTCCTGTGTCCCTTAGGGAAGGGTACTGAAACACATATCTGGCTACTATAATGCTAAAGTATAAATTTACAGTAGAAAAGTAAGGAATGGGTCTGGTGGATCCAGGCTTTTGCCTGGAGGGTTAAGTTTGTGTGTCTGATTTACTTCATTAACATTATCGTCTCAAAGTGCATCCATTTTCCTACAAATGACTCAAGTTTTTACTTTTTAGTAGCAGAGTAATACTCCATTATATGTTAATGTCACGTTTTCTTTATCCATTGCTTGTACTGCTTATAAGATTTAGCTATTATGAATCCTGGAAACAACCCAAATGCCCATCAACTGAGGAAGGTATAAAAAAGATGTGGTATTTTTATATAATGGCATACTACTGAGCTATAAAGAAAGATAAACTTGAGGCTGTTATAGGTAAATGGATGCAAATAGAGACTATATTCATAAGTGAAATAAATCACACTCCCATGTGTAAGTATCATATTGTCTCCCTTGTATAAGAAACTGAAAGAGTAAGTAAGATCCAAACGTTACAATAGATATAGGGAAAAGGAAAGAAACTGCTCAAAAGGAAAGAACAACTGAAATGGGGGAAAGGAAAAAAGATAGAAGGGAAAAACATATATATAGCTAAGATAATTGTACTACTCATTCTATTAGTTTGTTGAAAGGATCAGTGCTTATACTGTTTGACCAACTTTGCATGCCTATATCTGGCAATCTGAGCAACTATTTTGAAGACAACAATACGCAATATAATAACCATTGTTAATTTCCTATCATCTTGTTTTGAAATTTTGTATCTCTTTGTTCTCTTTAAAAATAAAGATTTAGCTATTATGAATTATGCCACCAATAGACATGAGTCTGCATGTACCACTTGCAGGTTTACTAATAGACCAGACTTACAAATGAAGTGGGCAAGCGTCCAAGAGGTTTTATACAACGTTGTAAGTTTGGACTGGGGAAGTGCCGCTTGGTTGTGAAGCTGAAGTGAGTCATTCCATCCCCACTACCAGTCAGGCTGCCAAGCCACTGGAGCTAGAAGTGGGCCAGGGGCAGGCCCATCTCATCAACCCCAGTACTGGAGGAGCAAAGAGGAAGGAGAGCCACATCGGAGGTGGATTCTTTCCCATGGTGACGCATCACAGGGAGCAGAAGTTTGGGGAAGGTGAGGGCCACTGTTCACACACAGGGCACAGACAGCAGGGGACTTGGGCAGCGCCGTCACTTTAATGCCTGAACGCTCTCCAGGGGCAGCCAGGCTCTCACAGCCAGAGCAGCCTCCTTGCTTTGCAGGAAGGAGGCCTGTGGTTGGCAGAGAAGCTCAGAGCTGCTTTCAAAACCCAGGTCCTGATGGGAGGAGAGTAGATGTCTGATTGAAAGGGATGAAGTGCTGCAAAAAAGGGGCACTTTGAGCACGGCTTGCCTCCTTGGCACTACACCCTGTTTAAGGGATCCCAAAGTACTCTCACCTACACGTCAGTGTCAGAGAGCCTACTGAGGGTGTCCTCTAGCTTTGGTTCATTGTCTTTTTGCTTTGCCAAAGTCTACCAGGGCTGGCGGAGGGGACAGGTACCTGTGCAGCCCTGCCTGGGCACACCATTCCCTTCCCTTCCGGAGTCAGGAAGATGTGCCGCTGGCTTGGTCTGACCTGCTCTGTTATCTCCTTTTGGAGCAGTCATCTTCCAGTTGATATCAGAGCCCCTTTCTCAGGAGTTTACCAAATGTACCCATGTAAGCCTAATCACAACAATAGGTAGAGTTTTTTGACCAGGAGTTCCTTCTTCACCCAATTAGTGAATCTGTCCTGTGAGTTCCCCAGACATTGCAGACTGTACTCCAGCAGTGAGCTCAAATTGTCA
>RJWT010044997.1:0-11689 GCA_004365215.1 Cuniculus paca
ACCTAGCACCAGTCTTTCATCCATTGTTTATGACACACTCATTGTGCCCGGCAGCAGCAATGCCCAAATTATACTGACAGTCAGTGACATAGTTAGCATGGGAAGGGACCAGCCTTTTACATTCTTGTATCTCATCTGTCCAGTGTGCTCTCACTCTCCTGTTGACCCAGCAGTACTACGTCACCTGAGAAGTTTCTCCACACCTTGCTCACCCCTTATCTATCATTCTCTATGCTGCTGACACGCTTCCTTCTTTTTAGCTAACCATCCGCATGTTTGCCAACAATATTAAAATTGGAAGGGACTTTGGGGATCACTTGCTCCTTCTCTCATTGAACAACTCAATTTGGATCCTTCTGTTTCATCTCCCTAATTCCTCTCCCCCATTCACTCGTTGCAGTTACTCTGCCTTCTTCCCACCCCCTCACGAGTCAAGGGCCTCATCTTTAAGAGACATCTCCTTATCTAGATGAGCGCTGAAGATTGTAATAGAGCAGTGATTCTCAAGCAGCAATGGCTTTGTCCTCCAGGTGACATTTGACAATGCTGAAGACATTTTTGGTTGTCACAACTGAGGAAAGTCCCACTGGTTACATATTCTACAACACACAGAGCAGACCTATTTTCTTAGCCATTTACTACCTATATGAACTTGACAGAAAAGTAAGGGAAATGTGTTCATCATGCATTTCTACATCTACAAATTATGAAGACAAAACCACAGTTGCCCTACCTACTTCCAGATCATTGCTTAAGGACAAGTGATATACTGTCTGTGTAAAGAATGACTCCAGTCTGGCTCTGAACCTACGCTTTATGTATCAGGAGATTGTAAACAAATGCTTAGTTTTCCCCAAAGCACTAAGCGTCTTTCCTCTTCTTTACAGGTAAGATTTCAGAAATGTTAAGCCCTGGGATCATCAGTTCACGGACCAAGCTAGTTCTTGTGAATGCTGTGTATTTCAAAGGAAAGTGGAATGAGCAATTTGACAAAAAGTACACAAGGGGAATGCCTTTTAAAACTGGCAAGGTAAGGAACATTTTCCAATGTATTGCTACCTTCTTCAGGTCATTAGCTGGAAAAGATGATAGATGGCAAAACTAAATTTATTTCATATTATCTTGAATCTTAATCTTCGTCTGAATGAATTGAATGCTCCCTCCTTATCTGTCTTTAATTAGAGGGAGGAGGACAGAAACTAAAACAATTTTTCCACTGACAGTTTTAGTTTTTCATCTTTGGTCCAGTTCATCTTCCATCTCTGATCCATATGATTTGGGTTGGAGGAAAATCTCTTCTAAGTCTTAGAATTATGCTGATACTAAGCTATCACTGTCTGTAGTTACTTAGACACCTTTCTGCAATTTCAGTAGGAACTGTGCTTATTTGTTGCCTCAGAATTCAAGGATGTACAATTCTGAGAAATAAAAAAGAGCACTGGCAGATGTTAAGGCTAACTTTGAAAATAGTTTTTTGCATTCCCTTTAAAATATGATAATGGCTAGGGTCAGTAGTTTTACCTTGGAATTTGACTTCCATCAATTTGATAATAACACATCATACAAAGAAATTTTTAAATGGCTGACCTTATGCATCTTGTCAAGGTCCCCTCCCTAAGGAAATCAAAGCCATAAAACCAATTACGTGTGGGGCACCTTTTCAGAATAAAAGTATAATTTCCTTTGGCTTCTGTATCTTTTCTAACCAGATTCTTCAACCTAAGGACAGAATTTTGTTAATTCTCCTCTTAACTTGGAGAAGTAATTTTTAATTATAAGGTCCATGGGAGTCTTTACCTATGAATCTTCTCAAAAAAGGAAACACAGTTTCTTTTAAAAATAATGTGGAGTTTTATGTTCTTCTATATTCAGCACACTATTCTCTCTCACCGGGGTAATAGATGATCTGACAGAACAATGATAGCATGTGCTACATAATACTAAGATATGCTTATGAAGACTATCTAATAGCATAAGTGTTCAGAAATATTATCTTATCCTTGTCTAGGAATTATGTGAATCAGACATATCTTGATTTTAGTAAATTGTGCTCATTTTTCAGCAGTCTAATTTTAATTTCGTGTTTTTATTAGGAGAAAAAAACAGTGCAGATGATGTTCAAACGCGCGCAGTTTAACATGGGCTATGTAGAGGAGGTGAATACCCAGGTCTTGGAGCTGCCCTATGAGGAGGAGGAGCTGAGCATGGTCATTCTGCTTCCTGATGACAACACTGATCTTGCTGTGGTGAGCCATGAGCAATGAGTCCAAGTGTCTGTGGATTCCAGCTGAACTTAATTCTTTAAATCCATCTACCAGATGGCATTTGAGGAGTTTTCAGTTATGGATAATTGCAAGTAGTACTACATGAACACCAATGCATGCCTTTCAGTGAACATGTGCATGCATTTCTGTTGAGTGTCTGTATATGACTGGACAGGTTTTGAGGAAACTAAGGAAAAAATGTTCCAAAAATATAACAACATTCTTTATTTTGAAGAGAGGTCCCAATACTTTTTGAACAGAGTGTTGGAAAAAGGATAGGGAATGATCTTGGAAATGTTTTTCAATATTAATATGTATGAACCTCTAGGCAGTCTTATTGTAAAAAAGATTTTGATTCAGGAGAGTGTGGCTTGAGATTTTGCATTTCTAAGAAGATTCTCTGTAAAGCACATGCTGCTAGTTCATGGACCACACTTTTTTTTAAAATTAGTACATGCTTTCAATACATAATGATTTCCTGGCAAGTGCAAGGTCCTGAGTTTGATACCTAATACCAAAAAAATATATATATATATAATATATTTATCATGGGGATTTGTCACATTTGTACATGTCGCACTTTGAATAGCAAGATCTATGGTACTAATGGGAGATTTACCTTGGGTGGGAGGAGAGACCAATCTTCTCATGATAGAAAAGAGTTCAGGAAAAGAGTAAGCAAACTTGCAAGGTGGGAAATGCTGGATTACTAGTATGCTGGTAAATCTGCTTTCTGGAAAGTTAGGGAGGCCCTCATTTGTAAAGTTTGCTAATTCCTGTGGTGTAAATACTCCTACTATTGCTGGCTCTAGGCTAGCAGATATTTAACAATCATATAAGGCAGTGTTCATACACTAGTGATCAGCATCGTAAGTGTGAGAGAATGCTTGATTTCCTGGGTTTCTCTATGGAATTACAAAACTATTGGCACAAGTCAAGAATGGGATCTGTCATGGCCACATGATAGGAAATTTAGAAATCTAAGAATAAGCCAAAGTCAAAACGGCTGTCCCTGGAAAGGCTTCCTCACTTCAACACCAGTTGAAAAAAGGCTTGAGGAGGTACAAGTAGAAGACCCTCTTACTTCTGTCTTCCTTCCTTATGGTTAAGAATGAGTGATGAGTCTCAGAGCATTTGAAGCTAACTGCAAGACAGACAGAGGGCAAACAAGAATGTCAGATGCAGCAGTCCTTTGAATTCTCTGTTTCTGACTTCCTCCTAGAAGCCTTATCTCCTTGTATATTCAGATGATTGCCACCTCTTTCACCCTGAAAGAACTGCCCTGTTCCAGCCCCAAGTAGATCCCTGATGGGCTCAGAATCAGAGCTTTGAACCATATTCTTTATTTTATTAATCTCTCCATTTCCCAGTCATACTATTGGATGAATATTAATATGACCAATTGGTTGTATTTTTTAAATGTTAATTTTTTTGATATTTGAAACAAATTTGGTATACATTGTGTTTAAAACTTTGTCTCTGATATTTTCTAGCTCTTTGACTCTTGTATTCAAGAATAGGGATGAGGATTCAAGGTGGGGTTGGTGTGTTTCTAACAAGAAAAATATCTGTACATGGTTATGGACAAGAACTCATACTTCTATATCACAGAAAGAGGGTAATAAGTGGGTTTTGGGTACCAATCTGTTGTCCTATAGATTTTAAGATTTGACCCTTTCCTATTCCAGGTGGAGAAAGCACTTACATATGAGAAATTGAGATCCTGGACAAATCCAAAAAACATGAAGAAAAGTAAAGTTGATGTTTTCTTTCCCAGATTACAACTGGAGGAGAGTTATGACTTGGAATGTTTTCTCAGACGTTTAGGAATGATTGATGCTTTTGAGGAGACCAAGGTTGACTTTTCCGGAATGTCAACTGTAAAGAATGTGCCGCTGTCCAAGGTTGCCCACAAGTGCTTTGTGGAGGTTAATGAGGAAGGAACAGAGGCGGCTGGGACCACCGCAGTGGTCCGGAATGCCCGCAGTGCCTATGTAGGACCAAAGTTCTGTGCAGACCACCCTTTCCTTTTCTTCATCAGGCACCACAGCACCAACAGCATCTTGTTCTGTGGCAAGTTCACTTCACCCTGAAGAGGTTCTATTGCTGTGCATGACTCCCTTCCCCTTCTGCCTATTTTGCCTTCATTAAAATGCCATGTGGCCACACTGGTACAGTGGCTTGAATGCTAAAATGAAGTGTGTGCACTGCTGAGGTTTGTGAATGTCTTTGCTGACAGTCCCCATGCTCTTGAGAATAACTGAGGCTTCAGATGTGTGGAGTTTGGGGTTGAAAAGGCTGCCTTGTTTTGAAATGTTCAAGATACTTCTTGTCTCACTGCAAGTCTCTGCCTATGGTTTGTAAGCATCTTCTTGATTAACGACCCTGCCTTTAGTTTGCTTTTCCATCCTGTGATAGTCTTTAAACTCTACCCACCACCATTGCCAGTCTCTCCCAGGGATGCCAGAGTCCAGGTCCTGCTGCACACAAAATTAGGCAGGAGCGAACCCTATTATTATATAGGGTTACACTGTAGCCACCTATTAACAGGCAGCTAAGATAGCATCTCTATCACATCTCACACAGTGGCTCTTCATGACCCACATCTCACATAGCTTCTCATGAAAACAACGTCCTTTAAACTTCTTTCCATAAGACTTAGATACAAGTTCAAGGGCTCAGCAATGAACTTCAGGACTGTGCTGAGAGACAAATCATTCTAATATGCCGGGACATCATCTTCTGTTGCCTTCCCTTTGAAACCCCCCAGAATTCCCAAAGGAACTTTCATACCAAACATTTCGGATTTGTTGTGTATCCTCAGACATTCTCCTCCCTATTCTGTGTGTGCAAATGTAAATTCATAAGCATTTTAGCATGTTAATCATAACTTCTGTAGCTTACTTCTACCCATATTTACTATAAACTTTCCTTAAGATAGTTATCTTTCTATGTCATCAATTTGATGTGCATAGTATTCTATGATATTGTTGTAGTTCTGTATTTGAATCTACTTAAAAGATGTAGGTAAAATTGTTTACATAATATATTACATGGTTATGAATAACCTTGATATCTGCTCACACCCTTAATTTTTGGAGTTATATTCCTAAAAATCATATGGCCAAGATAAAAGTTGGATACATTTTGAGACTTCTGAATTGGTCTTCAAAAGTTTTACTGATACACATTCTTGCTTATGTTTCTATTTACACTACTGACTAAACAGGGGTTAGTCTTGATTCTACTTTTGATTCACAGTTAACAGTTACATGAAACATTCATATTATACTTGTTACTTAAAATTCAACAAGCTAGAATACGTTCTCAAACTATGTTCATTTCAGCAACCATGTTTTCCAAGATACATTTGGCCAAAACATTAATCCACAGAGCTGGAAAGTATACATCTGGGTTTTGATCTCACTGGCACTTCTAACTTAGAAATACACCTTTATTGAGACATAATTGACCCAGAATAAACTTTATATGTTTAACATGTACCATTTGATAAGCTCTGGTGTGTACCTGCGTCCATGAAACCATCTCCACTTTTAAAATAATGTCCATGTTTATCACACCTCAAAACTTTTTATCAACCTTTGTAATCTCTCCCTCCATTCCCTCCTTAACCACTTAGCCTCATTCCTTAGGGAGATAGATCTGCATTCTATCACTATAGCTTAATTTTATTTTCTATAATCTTATTTACATGAAATTACCCACCCTTTTCATATGACTTCTAGTGATTAGCACATTTTGAGATTCTTCATTATTACATATTTCAATTACTTCCTTTTATTGCTAAGTAATAGATCACTGTATAGATATACCACAGTTTTTTAATCCAGTACAGCTTGATATTTGGGTTATCAACAATGTTTGGCTACTGCAAAAAAAAAGTTGTTAAGAATATACATCTTTTTAGGGATTTACTTTTTCATTTCTTTTGGGTAGATGCATAGGAGTGGAATGTCTGGTTACATTAAGATTATCCTTAAATTTTTAAGAAACTACCAAATTGTTTCCTAAAGTGGCTATATCATTTAACATTCCCAATAAAGCCTGTGGGAGTTTAGGTTGGTTGCGCTACACCCTCGCCCATACTTGGTATGGTCAGTGATACTATTTTAGATACATTGTGAATTTAGTTTGCATTTACCTAATGACTAATTATGTTCAGTATTTTTTCATGTGATCATTTACCATCCATATATGCTTCTTGGTGAATAAAATTTCTTACCCGTATTTTGTAGTTTTTAGTTTAGTTTTATTTTCTTACTGTATTCTGATAATCTTGTGTTATGGATACAATATAGTTTATTAGATATATGATTGGTATACATTTCTTTTTATCACAGATCATGTCTTGCACTTTCCTTTTGATAAAGTGCTTTTGAAAAGCAGGTGAAGTTCAATTTATTAAATTTTTGGTGAAGTTTAATTTATTAAATTTTTTGGCATCCATACTACTTTTGTTGTCATATCTAAGGACTCCTTGCCTAACTCAAGATTGCAAGAATTACTTCTTACATCTTTTAGAATGTTAATAGTATTCAATTTTACATTTAGGCCATGATCTTTTTGACTTCATATTTTCTCACATGTTGAAAACTATTCTTTCTCCACTCAATTTCAATCTTTGTTGAAATTTTATGAATCATACATTTGTAGTATTTTTTTTGGACTTCATTGAATTGTGTTAATATTCTTGATGACAATACCACACTGTCTTGATTATTGTAGCTTAATAATAAATTTTAAAAACTGGTAAATTTTCCAACATATTCTTATATTTATAAGGTCATTAAAAATTGTTTTGGTTATGACTTGTACTGTAGATTTCCCTGTAAATTTCAGACTTAGTTGTTCACTTGTACAACAGCTTTCTGGACTTTTGATTAAGATTGTGTGGATAATCACATTAATCTAGAGGGAATAGATATTAACAATATAGAATCTTCCATTTGATGAACAAAACACATTTCTTCATTTTTAAGGTTTCTAATTTGTCTTACCATCATTTTGTAATTTTCAGTATGTATTTATTCAACAACTTTTGTCAGATTTAGTTCTACATATTTCCCATTATTATGTTGTTATAAATCATGTTGTTCTTCAATTTCAGTTTTTGATTATTTGTTGTAAGCATGCAGAAATATAATTAGCTTTTGTATTTGTCTTGTTTCCTGCAACCTTACTAAAAGTTCTTGTGGCTTTTTTGTAGCCCCTATATCTGCTATTAAGGAAAAGTATTTCTTTGTTGCTTTTCCACCTAGATTCTTTTTATTTATGTTTCTTACCTTATTGAATTTGATTAGAAGTAGCAAAAACAGATGTTTTTCTCCTTCCTAATTTTAGGAAAAGCATGCAGTCATTCATCATTAAATGGGATGTTAATTGTCAGTTTTTCATAAGTGTTCTTTACTAAGTTAGAAAAATCTCCTTTTCCTATTTGTTATGAACAATTTATTTATTTTTTTAAATCAGAAATAGATGTTGGATTTTTTCAAATAGTTTTTCTGTATCTTTGAAATGATCATATGGTTTTGAAATAGGAGAGAGGAAATAAAGATTCGTAAAGAGGAGAAAAGGAACATTCGTTTTTGTCTTTATAATTTTTTTTTAAAAACACAGGGTCTTGTTGTGTAGTTCATGCTGGCCTTGAACTCATTATGTAGCTCATGTTGGCCTCTAACACTTGGTAATCAGCCATCCAAGTGTTGGGATTACAGGTGTGCACCACCAGCCCTGTAATTACTTTGAAACTTTGGGGCAGATTCTTCTCAACTCTGCATGTTGGCATGCTGTATTAGTCAATTTCCTGTCACTGGACAAAATATCTAACACTTCCAGCTTAAAAGAAGAAAAGTTATTTTGGTTCGCAGTTTCAAATAGTTTATTCTATGAATTAGTCTATGGGACCAATACTTGTAGCCTTGTAGAAAGCATGACTGAGTAAAGCTCCTGAACTCATGGAAGCTGGGAAGAGAGAGTGAGAGAGGGGGAAGAGAGAGAGAGAAAGACAGACAGAGACAGAGACTCTGACTGGGAACAAGAGTATACCCTCCTAGATCATGGCTCCAGTGATCTACCTCCTCCAACCAGGTCCCACCACCTATTAGCACTTTCAGCTATGAACTCACAAATGGATTAATCCTGCAGCGAATACAGAACCCTCATGATTCAACCACCTTCCAAAAG
Organism: Cuniculus paca; assembly: GCA_004365215.1. NCBI lineage: Eukaryota > Metazoa > Chordata > Mammalia > Rodentia > Cuniculidae > Cuniculus > Cuniculus paca. Next base: position 8,469 of record RJWT010044997.1, read on the forward strand.
TCACAATTATGAACACATGATGCTTTTGGGGTCACTTTGAATCTAAACCACAGCATTCTACTGTTTAGACCCCTAAACTCTCATGTTCAACTCATGCAGAATGCATTTAGTCTATCTCCAAGAGTTGCCAAATTATCAACAATTCCAGTTCAGTGTCATGATAAACTCTTAGCTGTGAGCCCTTGTAAAAATAAAAAAAGGAAATTAATAGCTATTTTTGAGAAGGTCCTAAATAACTTGTGGGTCAAAGTAGCCTTACAGAGTCTAGCCTCATAGGATATACTTGGGTTATATCAACCCTTCACCATTGTTTCCTCTCCAAACACAGAGGAAACTTCAGACTGGCAGCATTTTTTTTTCCAGCACACACCAGGGGTGAGTAATCAGGGACAGAAACTGCTTCCTCCACATCCACCTGTTTGCTCTCAGTCTCTGAAAGGATAAACAACTGATAGTTGCCTGTGTCAAGAGTCTTCTATATTGAATCCCAGGAACACCTGAGTCACTGCCAGGAGCTTATGGTGTACCCCATACTGCTACAATTTGTGTCTAAATGTACCCCCAAATTCTCAGGCAGTCATAGATGGGGCTTTTCAAAGATAGTTGGATCTAGAGAGTGTGTGACAGTGTGTGAGAGTGGGATTAATTTATGGTGCAATATTAGGATTAAGGGTATTAGGATTAAGGATATGAATGCTACCAATGAGTAGCACTAAGTGTGGTAGCGTGGATACATATAAGGGACAGAACGAGGCTTGTTGGTTGGACTCCCTGCTTGCTGCCTTCTGCCTGTCCTCTTTTGCCATGGACAGTTTCTCCTCTGTGATGCCCCTCTATCGTACCATCCTGTCCTGAAGCCAGTTGATTGTGAACCGAAACCTCTATAAACTGTGAGCTAAATAAACTCTCTCTTAACTTGTGGATGTTGGATAATTTTTCTCAGCAAGGAGTAAAGTAACTAAGACACACATTTTGAGACATTCGTGTAACACACAGAGCTAATACTAGTCTAGTTTAAATTCATACTCTGCACTTCAGTCTCTCTTGAGCCTACACCCAGTTCTCATTACCCTGCTGCAATCCAAGACCTGCCAGAGACTGTCTGACATCTAGCACCAGTCCCTGGGTAACTTGTGTTTGCATGGGGTGTTCTAAGCCTATGTGAATCACCAACAGGTAAACCTGGACTGTGGCAGCATGCATCCAGCACTAGGGGCACTGCTTCCGCTCTGGGCACTTTGAAGTCTCCCCCTGTGTTCTGTCATAATCCTAGGCACAGTCTTGGCCTAAGAGAATAGGCCAGTCTTCTGTCTGGCTAAGCAGCAAGGGTTAAGGGTCTGCCTGTTCTGCCCAGTGTTTGGGGCACATGTAAGACATCACCCATCATCCATTTCTGGGACTGTTCTTTTTTCTGGATTCTCTTTGTAAATTTGGCTGAACGCAGCCAGCAATACTCATGCCACAGCCTAAAAACTCTGGGCTGTCGTGAAATTTCTTCCACCAGATAAATTTAGTCAGCATCTTTAAATTAAGCCTCATACAATGTATTAGGATGCAGGAAAAATGAAGACAGGTTCTTTTCCAGAATTTTACATACATGGCCGCTAGCCCAACTGCCAGTGAAGTCCTTGTTCCCAACTGAGATCTCCCAATCCAAACCTTTTCTTTCCAGATTCCTATCAGCATTGTCCTCTTCTGAGCTTCCCCTAAAATCCCCCAATAGGCTCTGCTTAGAGAATTCTAAGGTTTCTTCAGCTTTCATCCCTAAACAATTCCAAATTCATCCCACAAATTAGTTCTAAAGGCTTCTAAACCACATAGGTACAGTCACAGTAATGAATCTGCTTCTCTGGTCTCAATTTTCTGTATTGACCATGTTTCTTATTGCTGGGACAAAATACCCAACACCTGCAATTTAAAGGTGAATAGATTTATTTTGACTCATGGTTTCCAGCTTTTTAGTCCTTGGTTGACTGGTTGCAAGGCAGAAACAGCATAGCAGAAGAGCATGGTGGAGGAAAGCTGTTCAGCATGGAGGGCAGGAAGCAGAAAGAAGAAAAAAGTCGGGGACAAGAATACACTATTCTAGGTCATGCTTCCAGTGACCCACCTCCTCCATCAGCCTTCTAACAGTACATTCAGCTATGAACCCACTAATGGCATTTTAGTGATGAGTATAGTGCCCTGTGATATAATCACTTTCCAAAAGTTCCACCTCAGAACACATGAGACTTTTGAGGGACATTTTAGATCTAAACTGCAACACATTTTTACCACCCAGGGAATGTTTGCATTACAAAATTTATTAGCCCTCAACTTAACTAGTCTATCTCTTTCTCCTTCAAAACTAAGGACATTAAAGTAAGAGTAACTGAAATTGGTTTTGGGGACTCCTAATTACTGGCTTTTCCAACATGCAGTTTTGATAAGCAAAGCCAAATATGAGAACAGAATTCGCTTTAAGCCATAAGCATTCCTGTAGAGCTACATAAATCAGGACTAATCATCTAGTCCTTAAAATTTGGCCATATGCTTTGTGAATGAATCAGTCTGAACACCTGGCTCGAAGTCAGCCCCTTCCAGTTAGTCAAGCTGGTCTTTTACTCTTCTTCCTTACCATCTAACTCTGCCTAATAAACCTTTTTATGCCTCACACTGATGTGACCTGAAATACTTTTTCCCTGACACGAGTCAAGAACCTCCTTAGTAGGCAGAATCAAGGTAATCATTTCCTCTTTGAGTGATCTCCTAGGACTCTTCCTGGTGGCAGTTTCATTTTGTCTTTAGATTGATAATGTGATTTGCTTTTGAACAACAACAACAACAAAAAGAAACTTTCATTACTGGGGTATATCTCACTTAGTTATAGTATATTTCCCATTGTATATAGTTTTGGATTCAATTTGATAAACTATGGTTAGGATTTGTCATATATGTTTATTAGCATCAGTAGTTTATATTTTCTTCTTAAATTTTTTTTATTTTATTTTAAAGAAAATAGGACAAAACAAAACAGAATGAAAAAAGCAAAAGAAAACAGAATAGAGTCAAACATAATATAGCATTTCAAAGCAGAACACTGCAAGCTATACAGGTTTTCAAAACATAACAACAGGAGATTAACAGTGGTTACCCTAGTGTCTCTTGCTTTCTTCAAAATGGTTGTTCTTACATTTACAGACAATAAACTCAAACAAAACAAAGCAGTATAAAAACAGATA
>RJWT010044998.1:0-11705 GCA_004365215.1 Cuniculus paca
CAGAAACACTAAATCTGCTAGAAAACAAAGTAGGTAGAAATCTTGAAAACACAGGATTAGGTGGAGAATTCATGAACAAAAGCCAAACTTCATGGGAAACGCTTCCCAGGATCAACAATTGGGATCTTGTCTTGTTAAAAAGTTTTTGCATGTCAAAGGAAATCTCCAATAGAGTGAAAAGAAAACCCACAAACTGGGAAAATATTCTAGTCAACTACCCCTCAGACAAAGGCCTTCTATCTAGAACATATAAAGAATTAAAAAATATCAGGCCCTCGAAATTCAAAGACCCAATCCAGAAATGGGCATCTTAGATGAAAACACATTTCTCAACTGAACACATATGAATGGCAAATAAATACATGAAAAAATGTTCAGTATTGTTGGTCATTAGAGAAATGCAAATTAAAACAACTCTCAGATTTCATCTCACTCCAGAAAGAATGGCCAAGATCAAGAAAACCACCAACAATAAATGCTGGAGAGGCTGTGGGGAAAAAGGAGCCCTTCTCCACTGTTGGTGGGAGTGCAGACTGGTGCAACCACTGTGGAGGTCAGTCTGGAGGTTTCTCAAAAAGCTAGGACTGGAAATCCTATTTGACCCAGCTATTCTGCTGCTGGGCATATTCCCAGAAGAAGTGAAATCATCTTACCACAGTGATATATGTGCACCCATGTTTATAGCACCACAATTTGTAATAGCCAAATCTTGGAAACAACTCAAATGCCCATCAATTGAGGAATGGATAAAAAAGATGTGGTACTTTTATACAATGGAGTACTATTCAGCTATAAAAAATGATCACCTTGAGGCTTTTATAGGTAAATGGATGCGACTTTAGACCATACTCATAAATGAAATAAACCTAACCCACATGTGTAAACACCACATTGTCTCCCTAGTGTAAGAAACTGAAAGACTCAATAAGATAGAAAATTCCTGATAAATATGGAAAAAAGGTTCTCAAGTCCAACAGTGCTTTTATTCTTTGATTTGATTGGTTTAAGTCCCTTTCCTACAATTTGATTGCAATATGTGAGAAAATAGGAGCAGCTCTTTTGAAAAATGGGACACTACGGTTGCCATCGCTGGTGTCTTGTTGGCCAACGTGGTCGCCTGTAGTGCTCTTTTGTTTTATTTAGTTATGTACTGCTTTGTTTTTTTTAAGTTTATTGTCTGTAAATGTATGAAAAACCTTTTTGAGGCAAGCAAGAGACACTGGGGTAACCATAGTTAATCTCCTGTTGTTATGTTTTGAAGACCTGTGTAGCTTTCTGTGTTCTGTTTTGAAATATGTATTGTGTTTGACTCTATTCTGTTTTCTTTCTTTTCTTTTTGTTCTGTTTTGTTTTGTTTTGTTTTGTTCTGTTGTCTTTAAAAATAAAAAAAAGAGTATGCTAACCCTTCAGGTATTAAAAATGCCACAAATATCACAGAAAAACAACATAGAGATAAAATATGGGTATTTTAGGCAAGCCACTCAGTATGTACCTGATGATATTACAAAATTCTCCAAAACAAAATAGCATGTGGTGCCTATAGTGTATGTGTCATGGCAATAAACATTCAAAGTGCTACTTAGTTGCTAGGGCTAAGACTGCATAGGATTCTAACTCAATAGAAAATCTAGTAACTGGATGCCATAGGAGGATATACCCTATTCATGCCTGGTACAGAGAATAAAAAACTTGAAAACTGTAGTGTAGACTATATTCTGCAATTGAGGATTGAACAATAGTAAATCACTTATGTGTATGTGTTTGAAAACTTTATGCTCTTCTGTTTTAAATTCAAAACATTTTTCTTGTACAACAAATTCTGACATATCTTGGGTACATGTCTTCTAAATCTGAAGTTTTCAAATGAGGCAGAGAGCCCAGAACTTGGCCACAGTGGGGAAAATAATGTTGCCTAATGGAAAGGACATTTTCATTAGAATTTGAAAACAGAATAGACATTCCAATACATCAAAAAGTGAGTAATAAAAGAGAAGAATAAAGAAACAGTGAAAGATTTCTCTAAGGAAAGAACTTTGGGGAAAATTAAGAATAGTGTGATAGTGGGAAGAGGAAAACAATTTCTGTTGTTTTCAGTATTTTATGTCTTTCAATGATGAAGAATGAGGAAGTGAAGGTGTCTTTAAACATAAGTTATTTCAGTACTGAGAAGGACAATATTAGAAAGAAAATAATAGGTGGAATAATATTACAGGGAAGATTAAAGGAACGTTTTCAAGAAAACCTGAAAGCATTTGTAGAAGCAGTCCAGATTTCCAGATCTTCCACTGATATTGCTGTGACATAATTCAAGAATGCAATCAGATCCTATAACCTACTGTTGTTCTCATTTGTTCTAATCATTGAAAGGTATCATTGCATCAAAAAAAAGAATCAAATATAATAAAATCAAACAAATCAGAATAAAATGAAACTAATCAGAACAATGAATACAAACTGAATTTCAAATCATGATAATAGATTAATACTGGTCATTTACTTCCCTTTTTTAGATAATTCCTCCCCTTTGACTTTCCCAACATGTATTGTGCATTTTGGATCCCAGTAACACCTTTAGCTATTTTAAAGATAACAAAATATATAATTGTAGCCATCGAGGATGTCCAATTAGCTTGTTTAGAAACGCTGTATGGCTTTCATTGTTTGTTTTGATTGATTTTACTCTATTCTGTGTGGTCTGATTGTAATATGTCTGAAGGTGTAGGCAACTATTCTGAAGACAACAAATATTATGGTAGCCAATGCTGTTTTGCTAGTATCTTGAAATTCTGTATTGCTTACATTGTTCTGCTTTGTTTGTTTTGTTTTGTTATGTTTTGTTTTGTTTCTACTGTTTTAGTTTGTTGTATTTTGTTTGATTTTACTTATCCTTGATGGTATGGGCAGGTATACTCCAGATAACAAGAAACATTATGGTAACCTTATAGATTGCTTTTTTACCCTGTTTAAAAGTCATGTACCATGTTCATTGTTTTGTTTTGATTGACTTTACTCTGTTTTGTTTTGTTTGGTTGTATTCTTTTCAAAATTAAAAAAGATAAAGAAGAAAAAATGAATCACTTTGCCTGGTATCATCTCTGAAGACTGAGACTTTAATTTCTCCTTCACATGTTTTCTGTATCAGACAGCCTGGAGAAGGTCTACATTATTGAAATATATGTTGCTACATATAAATGTCCTTAGGGAATTTGTTGGGCTTGATGCCATTTGGGGGGTGGAGAAGTTGTCTTTATATTCTTGTCTTCTCAGAATCAAGGTCTCAGTCAACAGTACTAAAGGTAGAAACGAAATATTATCCAGCTTTACTAAAACTGTATGTAGAAAACTGTCTAATTTTGATCGGATTTCATGTGCATTGTACCTGTAATCTTCATTTTAATGATGTGAACTAATGATGAAAATAACAAAACAGCAAATTATTCATATAAAGTCACCCTATTTTAAGATAGGCAAATATTATAGTCCTGAGTTAGAGAAAGTGGCTGGCCCATGAATACTGAATGTGGGACATTGTGGACAGAGAGGGAGAATAAAACATCCATAAAGTTGACTGAGAATTTTCATAGTCACTGTGACTCCATAAGCAGAACTGTATATGAAATTATACATGTTTTTAAAACAGAGATGATCAAGTTGGAATCAGCCTACAGGTATTCTGTAATTCTTTGAAGGTAGATATGTGCTCGTACAGAGTTTATGGTGATCTATAATTTCTCTATTGTTACTGCTTAAAAATTGAGTTTTCATACAAACTAATTTGATCCAATATCATTTATATTATTGTACACTGATATCTGCTATGTATTATCTTCTATTTTCATAAATTCTAAGAATTTTTTTCAGGAGAGTGTGAAGACATTTTAATTTCCTTTGTGGTAGTAAAAATGGACTCATTTACTCTCTTTCTCTCTCTCTCTCTCTCTCTCTCTCTCTCTCTCACACACACACAGAAAACAGTTGGTATTAAAAGACACAGAAAGACAAATCATGTATTCTCACTCATTTTTGAAACCTAATAAGCGATTCTCTTAAAAGAATGGAATAGAACAATAATAACAAGAGACTAGGAAGAGCATGGGGTAAGGGATTCATAGAAATTCAATAAAGAGCATTAAAACATAAACTGGAAAAATTAGTTCTGTTTCTATAACATGGAAATATATTATAATTGAAAGAAGCTATGATATATTTCAAAATTACTGTAGACTGTGGAATTCTCAATACATAAAAAATAATGTTTGAAGATAGGGAAATACTTATAACTGTGATTTGATTATTATACATTGTATACATGTATCAAATTATCATAATGAAAAAAGCAGATAGAATATTAAAATCCCTCCACTCATCACATGTCATTACATTACATATTTTCTTACCTCATAATGTACCCCATTCATTTTATTTTACACTTCTTTTTGTATGCTTACTCACTTATTTATTCATTCAACAAATACATTTCTAGTACTTTCTCAATGCAGATGAAACATGGTCTTATCCTTGTCTTTCAAGATGGAGATAGGACAGGTGATAAATATGCAGAACAACAAGTATAGGGCAGATTAGATAAATTCTATTCAAAAAATAAAACTATGTAGAGTTCAGAATGATGAAGAATTTTTTTGAAGTGAAACTATTTTGTGGGTATGAGAATGTATCCAGTAAAATTTATCAGAAATTTAACATATCAGAATCTGTGAGACCTAATTAAAACAGTTCCAAGGAGACATTTACAGCAGTGCCTACATTAGAGAAATAGAGTAATCCCAAATAAAGATCCTGCTGATGCATCTCAAGGCCTTAGAAAAATTTTAAAAAACTAAACTTAAAATTTGTAGAAGGAAAGAAATTATAAAGACCAGAGAAGAAATCAATGAAATTGATTATCATCAGAAAATTATGTACTCTAATTCACTGAATGATCAAGTTAAAGGAATAGGAAATAGCTCATCATTCCAATATATGTGGAATGGATTATAAAAATGAATACTTAAATTATTGGTTGTACCTCCTCCTCCACCCCTGAGACCTCCAGCATCAGTGGGATCCTCAGCTGCAACTCTTCCTCCACCCCTGAGAACTCAGGGCCGGTGGGATCATTGGTCATGACTACCCTCACCCCAGAGCCCTCAGCATCCCAGAGACCATCAGCAACTCCTTCTCCCACCTGCAGAACCCTGGTGGGCTGGGGGAAACCTCAGTAACACCTTAACCACACAGAGGACCTCGGTGGGCCTGTGACAGTGCAGTGAGTTTCCCCCTCAAATAGGGGACCTCAGTGGGTAAACAGGAGCAGCAGTGAGCCCTCCCCTCCAGCTGTAGGACCTTGGTGAGCCAGGCAAGAGGGTGGGTGAGTACTTCTTCAATATAGACAATACCTAGTGGGTTATGCAGAGTGCCAACAAGGCCTCCCTCATCCCAGAGGAACTTGAAAAGGCCTAGGAGACCCCCAGTGACACAGTAGGATCCCAGCTAAGGCATACAGAATAGCCAGGTGGATCTGATGGCCTGGAATAGCCTAAAGTCGCAGTAACAACAGGAGCTAAGGGTTGACTTACATCAATATTCCTAGGCTAGTCAGCCTAGGAAAAATATAGGACTCACCCCTCAGGCCCTGCAGGAGGAAATCAAGCAACTGGCTGCTCTCTGCCATTGTGGGACCCAGCAACTGAACAAACATTACTCATGCAATAGGACCCTAAGACACAAACAACAATCAGTTGAGACTAGTGGAATTGAAAAGACCAAAATATTAACCCAAAAGGGGAAAAGGACAAAACAAGAAAGCAAAATGCATCTCAAATGCCCAGTCCACCAGTCCAGGAGACAAGTCCAGGAGACATTGAAATAGAGGACATTACAAGTCATACTCTTCAAATTTCTGAAAAGGTAGCAAGTGAAATATAGAAACAAATCCATGAGGCTATAGAGGAAATCAGATTAGAAATAGTCTCTCAGGTAAAGAAAGAAATGACAGCCTTAATAAAGGAATTGTTCAGCATAGCTAGAGAAGACATAGATAAAAGATAGTACAGGAGCATAGGAAAATGATGAAAACCTTGAATGAACAATTTAGGAAAGAAATAGAATGCATGAAACAAATTCAAAGAGATATCCAAGAAATAAAAAATTCCACTGGAAGCTGGTGAAACCACCTGAATGAGCTGAGGGTAGACTTTCAGACCTTGAAGACAGGATCACAGTTAGGAATCATGAAAGGAAAGAACTTTTAAAAATAACAAGGGAGCATGAAATAACAATTCAACAGCTTCAAGACAATGTAAAGAGAAGACTGATAGGTGTCAGTGAAAATGCAGGAATCAACACAAATGGCATAAAAAAAATTTGCAGAAGTAATAGCAGAAAGCTTCCAAAACATGGGGAAAGAATTGGATATATAGATAAATAAGTGAGGCATATAGAACGCCAAGCAGCCATAACCAAAGTAAATCTACACCCAGACATATAATAATTAAGATCTCAGAAATTCAGCAGAAAAACATAATACTAAAAGCTGTTAGAGAAAAAACACAACTCACCTATCAAGGAAAGCCCATTAGAATCACAGAAGATTTTCAGCACAAGCCCTCAAGTTAAGATGAGCTTGGAGTGGAGTATCTCAAGCCCAGAAAGAAAACAGCTTTTAACCCAGATTGATGTAACCTGCAAAACTTTCTTTCAAAATAGATAGAGAAATAAGATACTTCCATGACAAAGAACAACAAAAGAAATTCATGTCTACCAAACCAACCCTAGAAAGAATAGTGAAAGACATACTAGAGAAAGACAAAAATTACTACAATTCCCAGAAAGACAACAGAAAGAAACCACTAGGCAGGGCAAGCATTTAAACAAGGGGGAAAAATGGGAACCAATATCAGGAAAATAACAATGCAAAATTAAGCCAGTACATATCAGTTATATCCATCAATGTAAATGACCTCAATTCACCAATTAAAAGAAATAGATTGACAGAATAGATCAAGAATCAGGACCCAACAATATGCTGTGTACAAGAAACATATCTGACTCAAAAGGAAACTCATAGACTAAAAGTCAAAGGATGGAAAACAATATTTCATGCCACAGGAACCCAGAAGAAAGCATGGATAGATATTCTGTTTGCAGACAATGTGAACTTCAAACCAAAAAAGATTAAAAGAGATAAAGAAGTTCACTACATACTTGTTAGGGGGAAAATTCAAGAAGAAGAGCTAACAATCATAAATATATATGCACCAAATACAGGAGTACCCAACTACGTAAGACGAATACTAATAGACATGAAAAACCAAATAAGCAATAACAATTGTAACAGGGAAACTTGATACCCCATTGTCACAAAGAGATAGATCAACTAGACAAAAAGTCAACAAAAAAACACAACTGAATCAAACCTGTGAACAAATGGAATTAGTGGATGTTTACAGAGTGTTCCACCCAACAGCATCAGAATATACATTCTTGTCAGCTACGCATGGGACATTCTGTAAAACAGACCATATATTAGCCCATAGAACATGCTTAAGTAAATGCAAAGGGACTGAAATTATCCCATGCATATTATCTGACCATAGTGCACTGAAATTGGAAATTAATAGCAAAAAAACCTGCAAAACCTACACAAACACATGGGAATTAAATAACAACTCTTAAACAACCAATGGTTAACAGATGAAATTAAAGAAGAAATTAAACAATACCTAAAATTCAATGAAAATGCAGATACAACATACCAAAACTTGTGGGACTGAATGAAAGCAGTGCTAAGAGGGAAATATATAACAATGAATTGTCACATCAGAAAAACACAATGAGCATAAAGAAACAACCTAATGCTACATCTCAAGCTGCTAGAAAAAGAAGAGCAAGTCAAGCCCAAAGCTCATAGAACAGAGGAAATTATAAAGATCAGAGCAGAAATTGATGCAATTGAGATTAACGAAACAATACAAAGAATTAATGAATTGAAGAGTTTGTTCTTTGAAAGAATAAATAAAATTGATAAACCTCTAGTCAACCTATCAAGAAAAAGACAGAAAAAACTCAAATTCATGCAATAAGGAATGAAAAGGGTGAAGATACTACAGATCCAATGGAAATTCAGAAGATCATGATTACCTACTTTGAAAGTTGTTGCTCACATAGGATGGAAAACACAGAGGAAATGGACAAATTCCTAGAAACATACGAATTGCCAAGAAGATAAAACAATTTTGAATAACCCAATAACAGCTACTGAAATTGAAAATGTGATTGAAAACTTACCTACAAAGAAAAACTCAGGTCCTGATGATTCACAGCTGAGTTTTACAAGAAATTTAGAGAAGATTTAATGCCAATACTCCTCAAACTCTTTAATGAAATTGAAAGGGAAGCACTTCTCCCTAACTCATTCCTGGAGGCAAGTATTACTCTGATACCAAAACCAGAGAAAGATCCAACCAAAAAAGGAGAACTATAAGCCCATCTCCTTAGTGAACATCAATGCAAAGATTCTCAGTAAAATACTGGTGACTAGAATGCAGCAAATCAACAAAAAGATTATACATTATGACCAAATGAGATTTATCCCAGGAATGCAGGGATGTTTCAACATACACAAATCAATAAATGTAATACACCACATCAATAGAGCCAAAGACAAAAATCATGTGATCATCTCAATAGATGCAGAAAAAGCTTTTGATAATGTCCAACATTTGTTCATGATAAAAACCCTACAGAGACTTGGACTAGATGGCATCTACCTGAATCTGATAAAAGCCATCTATAACAAACCAACAGCCAGCATTATACTAAATGGACAAAAAATGAAAGCTTTCACTCTAAAATCGGGAACAAGATGAGGATACCCACTATCATCATGCCTATTCAATATAGTTCTGGGATCATTAGCCAGAGCAATTATACAAGACAGACAAATAAAAGAAATAAGGATAGGAAAGGACAAAGTTAAATTATCACTATTTACAGATGATATGATACTCTACATAGAAGACCCAAAAAACTCAATCAAAAGACTACTAGAGTTAACAAGCAAATTCAGAAATGTAGCTGGATATTAGGTCAACACTCAAAAATCAATAGCACTCCTGTACACAAACAACAAACTCACTGAGAGAGAAATTATCAAAATAACACCTTTCACAATAGCATCCAAAAAAATGAAATACTTAGGAATCAACCTAACAAAGGATGTAAAAGACCTATACATTGAAAACTGTAGTATTCTTATAAAGGAGATTGAAGAGGATGTCAGAAAATGGAAAGATATCCCTTGCACTTTGTGAGGAAAATTCAACATTGTGAAAATGGCCATACCCCCAAAGCTGTTATACAGATTTAATGCAATTCCAATCAAAATACCATTAACATACCTTACAGATCTAGAGAAAATATTCCTAAAATTCATTTGGAAACAGAAGAGACCTAGAATAGCAAAGGCAATCCTGAGCAATAAAACTAAGGCAGGAGACATCTACATCCCTGACTTGAAGTTATGCTACAAAGCTACAGTGATAAAATCAGCATGGTACTGGCAAAAAAGCAGACTTGAGGATCAGTGGAACAGATTAGAAGATGTAAACACAACTACAAAGACATTCAGTCACCTGATATTTGACAAAGGGGCTAAACATGTTCACTCGAAGAAAGATAACCTCTTTAACAAATGGTGTTGGAAAAACTGGCTTTCTACATGCTGCAGAGTGAAGCTAGACCCATGTCTATCACCAAGCACTAAACTAAAGTCAAAGTGGATCAAAGATTTAAATATTAAAATAGAAACACTAAATCTACTGGAAGACAAGGTAGGAAGAAATCTTGAAGACATAAGTGTAGGAAAAGAGTTCATGAACAAAACGCAAACTGCATGAGAAGTACTTCAAAGAATCATCAACTGGGATCTCATTTTATTAAAAAGTTTTTGCACTTCAAAAGAAATCTCCAAAAAAGTAAAAAGAAAGCCCACAGAATGGGAAAGAATTTTAGCCAGCTTTCCTTCAGGTAAAGGACTTACATTGAGAACATATAAAGAATTGAAAAACATCAAGCCCCCCAAATTCAAAGACCAATCCAAAAATAGGCATCTGAGATGAACACGCACTTCTCAGATGAAAAAATATAAATGGCAAATAAATACATGAAGAAGTGTTCAAAAGCACTGGTCATTCTAGAAATGCAAATTAAAACATTGACATTCCATCTCACTCCAGAAAGAATGGCTGCCACCAAGAAATCAACCAATAACAAATGTTGGTGGGTCTATGGGGAAAAGGAAACTCTTCTGCACTGTTGATGGAGGTGTACTATGGAAATCAGTGTAGAGATTCCTCAAAAAACTAGGATTGGAGGTCCCATTCAATCCAGCTATTCCCTTTCTGGGTATTTTCCCAGAAAAATTGAAAATGTCATCCCACAGCAATATATGTGCACCCATGTTTATAGCAGCACAATTTGTAATAGCTAAATCTTGGAAACAACCCAAATGCCTGTCAACCACAGAATGGACAAAAAAGATGTGGTATTTTCATACAATGGAATATTACTCAGCTATAAAAAAGATTATCTTGAGGCTTTTATAGGTAAACGGAGGCAACTTGAGACTATACTCATAAGTGAAATAAATCAGACATACATTTATAACTAATGTATTGTCTCCCTAGTGTATAAAATAAATAATAACAATAAAAACTGAAAGAGTAGTAAGATTCAAAATATATAAAAGATATTATAATAATGAATGGGAAAGAAAGTGTTGAAAAGGAAAGAACAACTGGGATGGGGAAAGGAGAAATGAAAGAAAGGAAAAGATTATATGTATGTAGGTTTACACATATACCCATAGGTATATATATATATATATATATGTGTGTGTGTGTGTGTGTGTGTGCACGATAGATAACTATACTACTAATCTCTGTTAGTTCATCAAAACAAACAGTTTGGCTGTCATTGTTTGATTGTTTGATCATTTTTTATGCCTATATCTTGTAACCTGAACAATTACTTCTAAGATAACAATATGGAATGTAAAAAAAAAAGAGCATTTACGTATAATTAAAGCCCAGAAAGCTATTGATACGAGGAAATTTTTTTCCACAAATAAATTTTGAAAAACAAGAGTAAATATTAGCTTTAAATATAAAATGTTAAGTTACCCTTTGAGAGAGTTAATAGGAGGACTCACAATTAGTACATTTGTTCAACATTATCTTAGATATTTGCAGTCCCATGTTCACTGAATCATTATGCACAGACTCCTGTATGCCTATCTTTACTGAATCACTATTCACAATCACTGTGAATGGATAAAAAAAGGTGTAAGTTTTTGTTATAATTGATTACTACTCAGCCATAAAGGAGGATAAACTTGAGACATTTATAGTTAAATGGATGGACCTTGAGACCATAATCTTAAGTGAAATTAATCAGACATACATGTGTAAATATCATATTGTCTCTCTGGTGAGAGAAATTAAAAGAGTAAATAAGAACCAAAATGTAGAAAAGAAATTGTGAAATAGGAAGAAATTATTCAAAAGGAAAGGGGAATCAGAGAGGGAGGAGATGGAAAGGAAAGGAGAAGAAAAAATGAGAAAAGAAGGGCCAGGGATCTAGCTCAGCGGCCTAAGCGCCTGCCTGGCAAGCACAAGGTCATGAGTTCAATCCCTGGCGCCACAAAA
>RJWT010044999.1:0-11696 GCA_004365215.1 Cuniculus paca
AAAAAAAAATAAACAGATAAAAGCTATCATTCAGGTATTTATTAATTTCCTATTCATGCTATAACAAATTGCCATACGTAAAATGGCTTGTAGCAACACAATTTATCTTAAATTCATGGAAGTTAGAATTTTAAGATGGGTCTCATGGGGCAAAAAAAATAAAATTAAAAAATTAAAATGTCAGCATAGCCATGTTCCTTCTGAAGGTTCCGCGATTCCAACTTCTACAGGCTGCCCACAATTTCTGGCTCATGCCAATCCATCAGTCACATCACTGACTTCTGTCCCTTTCACCCTATCTCCTTCTGTGACTTTTGAGGACTTCTATGATTATGTTGGGCCTAAGAACAACCCAGGAGAACTTTCCTATCTCAAGGTCCTTAATTTACTCAACCGGCGAAGTCTTTTCCCTTAATTTAATCACATCTGAAGTCTTTTTCACCATGGAAAATAGCACTCACAGGTTGCAGGGATTAGGATGGGACATCTCTAGGAGGCCGATCATTCAGCCCCCATATCCATGGATTTCCAAGTGCTGGCCCTAAACTAAGGAATTTTGAGAGGAAACGATCTTGGAGGCAATCTAGTCCACTGGTCCTATCTTACAGAAGAAAAATCAAAGCCACAGTAAAGTAGACCCAGAGTGGTTTATTAAAAGGAGAAAGAGCCAGACATGGCGGCTCATGCCTATGACCCCAATAGTTGGGAGGCTGAGGCAGGAGGATCAATCCAAGTTCAAGGCCAGCCTGGGCTACAAAGTGAGACCCTGTCTCAAAAGGAGAGAGAAAGACAGACTGAGAGAGACAGAGACAGACAGAGACAGAGAGACACTCTACTCTCACAAATCTGGGTCAAAGGCTGGCTAGCTACCAGGTGTGTGGTCTGGGGCAAGACACATAAGTATCAGATTTCCCATTTATGAAATGAGAATGAACAGATGTCATATCAAACTAACATGGCCTCCCACTTCTCTTCTCCAGCAAACTGCCTGGCCCAGAGCTATTATGACCTAAACTGGCAAGGTTTATAGTGTATAGCCCTCCCCCAGCTTCATTAGGGGGAGCTGACCTAAGAACAGCACCCCAGGCTGGCCAGAAACAGACAGATGCCGCACAAACACACAGAGAGGAGAGAGAAAGTGAATGCAGGAAAAGGTTCGACACCTGGTGGAACTGGGGGAGGGTGCACCTCAGTTCATTATTCCAGCCTTACAAGCTTCATAGCATTTTTAAGAAATAAAATGTAGCAAAAGAAAGTGAACACAATTTTATGTATAAAAATTTAAAAAGCAAGCACAAGTGTGGGTGCACACACACACACCCCGCTATGAATCAATAAGACGCTGTGTTCTCCTCCACCCCACCTACCCCTCATCTCACTCCTACGCTTGCAGGGACCGAAGTGGCGAGAATTCTAGTATTCTTTCCTTAGACTCCCATTCCCTCCTCCCTACACATCTACATTCCACTTGTATTGTTCACGCACTCAGACGTCTCAGCGCCAACAATCTACCAGGCGTGTTCAAGGAGCAGATGGTACAACAGCACACGAAGATCAGCTGGGGTGACAGTGGGGATAGGCTGAGGCAGAGTGGAGGTGAGAGGAGACAGATGACAGCAGAGAAGCTGCAGTGCGCTCCGTGGTCCATGCCATGAGAAACAGGAAGAAAGGCTGGGGAAGTGAATGCCGGGGAGGAACTAGGAAGGTGACAACTGTCCTCGTTGAGGAGATGGCATCTAAGCCATGTGCCTGAAGCAGGAAAGTGAGCAAACCAGGCAGGTGACTAAGAGACATTTACAGGCCTGGCAAGGGGACGGCAAGAAGCCACTGTGGTCAGAGCTGAGTGGGGAATGGACAGTCAAACCGGCAGGCAGGACAGCCAGAGCCCAAGGAGGGCCAGTTCAGGAAGGATGACCCGTTAGCACGAGCACGGCAGGGAACCCGCACAGAGCTCTGAGCAGAGCAGGGCCAGGATGTGGCCCTTAGCCGCATCTTTCTTGCTGCTGCCTTGAGAACAGACTGAGCTTGGACACAAGCAGCAGTGGAAGCCAAGTCACCCTGACTTTCGTATGGCTTCGGGAATGTGAGCTTTTTCACCCTTCTGCCACCCATGTCACCAGTGGCACAAATGAGAACTGTGGTTGCCGGGGAAAGCCAGGAGTGGCTGTGCAGCTCCCATTTCCAGCAAACTCTTCAGTTTTTCTTTTTCTTCCATTAAAACAAATTTTTTTTAAGAAGTTAAAAAAGAGACATCTTAACAAAGGGCTAAAATGTCTTTTGTGTCCTAATTCGGTCAGGCTTAGAAGAGCTAAAAAAAGGGCTGGGGATCTAGCTCAGCGGTCTAAGCGCCTGCCTGGCAAGCGCAAGGTCGTGAGTTCAATCCCTGGTGCCGCAAAAAAAAAAAAAAGAAGAGCTAAAAAAAAAAAAATGCCAGAAGAAATGGTCAGTGACCCACTGGGCATCTTCAACTGGCTCAGTAGAGCCTACGGTGTCACATGCGTGTGAGGAGGGCAGGGCTGCTGCCTGAAGGGTCTCAACATAGGTCACACTGAAATCAATCAATCAACCAACCAATCACCATCATATGTGACAAACGAACCCAGGGGTCCAGATTACAAAATCATTCTGGAGGTTAATCAAGGACAAACTCAGGAAAATATTAAATAGCCATCCAAAGCTCGAGACATTTATAGCTAAATGGATGCACCTTGGGACCATGCCTTTAAGGGAAATAAATCAGACACACATGTGTAAATACCACATTGGTTCTCTACTGTGAGAAACCAGAAGTGTAAATAAGGACCAATATGTGTAACAGATACTGTGAAATAGGAAGAAAATATTCAAATGGGAACTAGGGAGGAGGCAAAAGGAAAGGAAAGGAAGGAAGGAAAGGAGAAGAAAAACGAAAGAAGGAAAAAATGGAAGGAGGGGAGAGGGGTTGAAGGGAGGGGAAGAGAAGGGGAAAAAAGATATATCATGTGCAGGTACAAATTCCCTATGATGTATGCGATCATTATGTATGCCTAAAAAAATGTACCAATAAACTTAAAAAATAAACACTGAGAAAATAAATATCTATCCAGAAAATACAGCCCAGAATAGGGGGTCTTGAACAGGGTTCCAAAAAGCAAGTATCATTTTTATGACTATGTACTCCAGAAGAGACACTGAAAGCATTAGGGATGAAACAAGAGGACTCCTTTAGACGAGAATTAGGACTACACACATGTACTGTATAACTGGATGAGACGGGTACACACAGTATGTGACCAGGATAACTTCCAACCTCTGTGTGTGAGTTGCTGGGAACTGAAGCTCTGGGGTGACACAGGCCCTGCCAGCATTCTACTACTCAGAGACATGCCCACCCCCTTCCCTCATCTTATTTTGAGACAGAGTTTTGCTAAACTGCCCAGGCTGACCTCGAATATGTGATTTTCCTGCCTCAGCCTCTGGAGCAGCTGGGATTACAGGCAAGCGTCATGCCCAGCCAAGTTAAGAATTTTTGAATGCAAGGAATGAAGACTTAAATAACCAAAATGTAACAGCAAAGAGCCCATAAAAAGGTGAACAACTTGCCATCATTACGATAGAAAGGACTCACCCCACACCCGTGTTCTGAGATCTGCTCTCTGAGGCCATGACACTAAGAAAACGTGGCTTCTTGTGTGGCCGCTCTGTCACATCAACTGCCATGTCTTTTCTTCTACACTATCAATTCTTGCTGTCTCCAGGGTTGCTGGCGCGAATCTGTGGCCAAGACATAGCCTAACAGGGCTCTTCCTGGCATTCTTCTGAATTCAGTTTTCATTGCTTTTTCCTTCTTATTTTCTGAATTAAGTTTCCCAGGAGAAGCAGACTGGCCTTGCTTGCTTCTCACAACAGGGGAGCAGACAGGTATCTCACCACAATCCAGCCACGCACCTTGGGAGAAGAGGGAGAGAAGACCACCCCACCCCACCCCGGGCCTCAGAATGCCCTCCCCAGCGCAGTGTGAGCAGCACAGTTTCCGGGAGCCTTGAAGTGGGGACCGGGTAAAACCGGTCTGGGTCCAAGGCCAGGAGTTCAAAAAATATCACTTAGATGCCAAAATTACCTCTCAAGATTTGACTACACTGACACACAAAATTCCAGTTGAAAAGGCCCTAAAGGTAGGCATAAGTCCATCTAAAACTGCAGCAGACAGGACCTGAGTCCGTGAGATAGGCCACTTTAACATAAGGATCTGTGTGTGACATGAAAACCTAACAATCACATTTCATGAGAAAATTGTTTCAAAGGCAGTGTTTCCAAACACTTGGAGTGGGTGTGATGATCACGTGTTATTTACGCAGCACTCCCTGCTGGCTGGTCCCACTCCGAGTAAGTAATTTGCCTGTGTTAGTTCACTGCATCCTCATCACACCCCAACAGGTAAGCGGTTACACCCCGAATTTTATAGCAAGCACAAAGAGGTCCAGAGGAGATCATGGCATCAAATGGTGACACCAAAGTTGGAACCTAGGGTCAGTCCTACTCTAAACCAAGACAATACATTGGTTCAGCATACACTACAAAAACCACTCAGGTCACCTTCAGCCACCAGATGCTTTCATTAGAATGTCCTTATAAAATGAAGCTGAATCAGTAAAACGTCTTGACTACATGGCAATATAGAGCAGCAGCAACAAAAGACCAAAGAAAGCAATTTTGTGGATAGCTCCCGGTGAAGGAACATTTTCCAAGAGCGGTGGGGAAGGAAACAGGGACACTAAGGAACACACAACCAACAGAAAAGAGAAGGAAACAATGCAAATTTGAACATGGCAACTAAAAGACGAGAGTGTTAACTGGGCAGTGAGGTCCAACTCAAGGTCAAGGCCAGTGTACACCACAATCCCAGATAGCAGAATCCACACAACCTGCAGCCCCATGAAGCCACCACCACTTCCGGTTAGAAGATAGTATATGAATAAAAAAAGGCATCTGGTCAACAGATACACAGTATAAGAAAATTATGTGCACACAACCCCTGGCCATGCTGATATTGTAACCAGAGTTTTCCTTTTACATTCTTCCTACTTTCCTATACTTCCTTAATATTCCTCACTGAACAAAATTCTTTTCTCATGAGAAACAGAGCTGATGAAATGGAGGATGAGGATGAACAGATGGATAATATCTGATCATCAGGATGGGCTGAGCTGCAGGAAACTGCTTGGGAGACAAGATCACCACTTCAGAGCCGGGCCTGGTGGCTCACACCTGTAATCCCAGCACTCGGGAGGGAGGCTGAGATAGGAGGATCGTCATGAGTTCGAGACCAGCCTGGGCTACAAAGTAAGCTCAAGGCCAGTCTGAACGGCATAGCGAGACCCTGTCTCAGAAACACAAGGGCCGGGGATTTAGCTCAGTGGCCTAAGCACCAGCCTGGCAAGTATGAGGTTGTGAGTTCAATCTCCCCGGTGCCACAAAAAGAAAAAAAAAAAAATCACCACTTCAGGGCTGGGGCTTAGAGTGTGGCGGACCCGACTCACAGATGGGACTTGCTGCCTACTGAGTGAGCACCTTACACACAGCAACGTCCCACCTGGTAGACAGACACTCCTTAAAGGAACCCAAGCGATGCTGCTAGGGAGCTGCTGCGACAGAACAGAAAGGAGAAAGGGAACAATTCTCTCCAGAGGTCGCTGGGGCCCAGGGCCTGCACCCACCAGCCAGACTTACGGTTGCTGTTAGGAAACAGAGAAAGCACAAAGAAAGGGCGGCCCTGGTTGCCAGAAGCTGTGGGGCTGACTCAGCAGCACAAACAAGATGAAAGGTTCCAGGAAGCAAAAGGCGGCACTAGATTTGATATGGGAGCGTCCCTGGGCAGCTCAACTGGCACCTCAAGAATGTTCTCAAGATCTGAGCCTTTTCTATCAATTCTGCTCACTGCTGTGTCTACAGGCCCTACAATAGAATTCTGCACACAGAGTAGGTGCTCAGGTAGTATTTGCTGGGTTAACAAAGGGTTCCAGCCTTCTGCAATGGCCTCAGGGACACTCCAGAGCATATTTCCAAAAGGCCCCCAACATGCCAAACTCCATCCTCAAAGAGGTCAAGCAGCACTGAGCACCCCATCCTGGCTGCTGCCACCGCCCACAAAAGCACTGCACACAGCAGTGCACTCAGGTTTACCTTTTGCACAAAGGTAATTCAGAGTTGTGTCACTGGTCAGGCCCAGCGCGCTCTCTAGCTGAGTCTGTCTCCAAAATTACGTCGCTCTTCCCTACCAGGCATTGTATAAATAAGACAATTAATGTAAAAGTTACTTAAAAACTTCGAAGTCATAAGTAAAAGTGAGGTCTCTTTAGAAGACCAACTGTGTCTTTTAATTCATCTTTACCAAATTTCAGCCTAAGCGGTCAATGACAATGATGACACCAACCATCGTGATCATCAATGCCACCATGAGCTAAATGGAAGCCACTGGTAAACAGCAAAAGAACAAGGAGGAGAAATTCAACTTCACTACTCATCAGAGAAATGGAAATTTAAAGTAAGTTTTTACTAGACGGCCAACAGTATATTAAATGATGACAGCCTTTGCAAGGCTCTGGGCAAATGAGCCCTTTCATGTACTGGTAGTACAGAAAAGTGAAGAACATCTCTGTCTTTTCACAGTGAAGGGGAAATGCAAGTAAGCTGACCTAGCTAACTTAGTTTCTTTTATGTCTATACAAAGATGTAAGTACAGGACTTCCGGAGAAAACGAGAGTAGCTAGCAGGGCAGTTGTTAAGTGTATTGGTCCCAATCTCTGAAAATCTGACCTGCTTAAAAAACAAATGAGGTATTAGTGTAACACACTGACTAAAAGCATGAGGGCTGGGGTCAGCATGGGGCTTACACACCAGGGTCACCAGCAACCAGCTGTGAGGCCCTGGATAGGTGACAACCTTTCCAAGCTTCAGTTTCTTTACCTGACGAACCGGAAGTGATACTGGATTTTATATAACAATTTGTAGAGAAAGAAAAGAATGAACCAAGGATTACTAAGGAATCCTGTCTGGGTAATCTAGAACTGTGGAACCATTGAAAAGAAAACAGAAGTCAGGAGAGGAAGCCATGTGGGGCATGGTGGTGCATGCCTATTCCCAGCACTCAAGAGGCTGAGGTGGGCTGACTGCATCAAGTTCAAGGCCAGGATAGACTACGTCATGAGTTCAAGGCCAGCCTGAACTATAGTGGGACCCTGTCTCCAAAAAGCAAAACAAACAAACAAAAAAGAGATGAAGGGTGTTACAAGGTTTAAAAAACTGTACTTTAGATATTTCATAAAGTAGATTAAATAAAACTTCTGAGAGTACTTGCAGGTAAAGTTCAAGGCCAGAGTTTGTCAATTATCCATAAAAAGGAAACCAAAGTGAAATAAAGAATGGCTTTCAAAAGGAAAATGTATGGGGAAACTCTAAAGCAAAAGAGAGAAGCCAGTCATAAAAGAGACTCACAAATGGAAAAAGAAGGGGAAAGGAAGAGGAAACAACACCAAACTGAGGTACAGAAAGAATTCAGAATCAAGAAAAGGCACAAAGTTTATAATGCCCAAAACAACAAATATTTTTTAGGTTGTTAGAACCAGCAAGAAACAGCTCTCCAACCAACCATGCTTGGCTCTTCCCCTTCACCAAAGCCCCCACCCCCACCCCCTCCCGGGTCCTCCCAGATGTCTGTCTCCCTGCCAACGTGGTCTAAGGTGCTATCCGCACCACTCCTCCCGGGCACTGTGCTGCCTCCCCCCCTTGCTCCTTCCCTGCTCTCCAGCAGCAATATCGGTGTACCCAGGCAGGGCGCCACACACCTGGAGTCCCAGCTACCAGGGAGGCTGACAGGCGACTCCTCTAAACCCAGGAGTTCAAGGTCAGCCTGAAAAACACAGGGAGACCCCCACGTGTGTTTTAATGATGATAATAATAATGTATATTTTCTCCTTAGTCCTCTGCTTAAGACCTTCAGTAACATTCTGTTGTATTTAGGATAAAACCCACTCTGTCTCTGCTCAGCTACGCATCTTGTCAACCTCCTAAACTCACTCACACCCAGCTTCCCCAGCCTTGCTGCTGGGGGGAGACATGCTTAGCCTTTTCCTTCCTTCTGGTCTTCGAATATATTCTGCCTCCTACCTGGAAAGCTCTTCTCCTGCCTTTCCCCAAACCCAGAGCAACTGGAGTGGGAAACTCCCAGGACCACTCCCTGGGCTCACCACTTTAATAACTGAGACTCCGCAGCTGTCACACACGGACACAGCAGACACAGGCGGCTGCAGTGTGCAATCTACCACTCCCGTCCTCAACCAGCTGTGACTCCGAATCAGCAGATCAATGAAAATATCATGCAAAGATGCACCAGAGGAAGTAAGTGTGTAGGAACCTAGTAACCCTGATCAACGTAAACATTATACCGTAACATGCGCTAGGACAAATGGTATCAACAGGAACAAAGAAAGTGAATGGGGAACCAGAGGAGAAGGAAAGGGGATTTAAAATAAAAACGAGCTGTGATATACACATGCAACCACTCCCCAAGGTGACTGTAAACTGCATGAATTACAAGCATGTACTAATAAAATGAAAAAATATTGTGTATATACTGATTCACATTCCTCAAAACTAAAGCTTATTTTCCAGTTATAATCCTGCATTCCTGCGACTCCAGATTTACTTTTTTTAACGTTGAGCTCCGTACTCTACACACACACACAAGTAAAAAAGGATGAGGACCAAAAAAAAAAAAAAAAAAAAGATGAGGACCTTTAAGAACTTCTCCTGGACCATCAGTATCCTCCAGGTTCCAATTCAAACAACACTTCTCAGGATATCAGTTAACATCTGTTATTCACCAAGCTGTGTCACAGAAAGTCAATTTACCAGCACAGAAAAAAAGCAAAGTCTGAATCACAAAAGAAACCATGTAGAACAATTTTTTTCTAAAAGAAAATGCTGGAGTGCTTTCTTTTCCTGCAAACTGACAAAGCAAAGGTGTCTTTGTCGCTTTCCTTGTCCCTGGGACAAAATATCAGACACCCCCACAACAAAGGAGGCAAGGATTATTTGGGTCAGCTGGCTCCGAGGCAGAAGGCCCTGGCAGAGGGTTACAGTGGAGAAGAGCAGCTCACATCACTGCGGCCAGGAAGCAGAGAGACAGCAGGAAGACCAGGGAAAGGGGACCTGCCCTTCAGGTCATGCCCACAACCCACCTCTCCAACTAGCCCACCACCTGTATCCCCCCACAATTCACCCGCCTGCCCCATCCCTGCCTCAGAGCGCATGAGACCTTCGGGGGACACCTTGATCTAAACCGGAACAGAAGGCGCGCGATGCCCGTCAGTTACTCTTAAAATGTATTATCTGACAAGCGTCTAGAAACTCAGGAATCATGTGTGTTAAGTTATGAACCCGACGTTCTCATAGCAAACCCCATTTATACCTCAGCACTTTGACCACGACTGCGCAGTTGCTGGAGCTCATAACGGACCTGTAGCACTTCACACTATTCGACTGCTTTCTAAATTCAATTTCTTTCTAAATTTTTGTACTTTCTCATTTTTATTTTCTCCAAGTATTTCTCTGGTATAAATCATTCATGTATTGTTTTTATTTTCTCTACTCCATAAACTGATGATTGTCTTAAACATTTTTCTTTTGTTACCTTTTTGCATGTCATTCAATTCTGTACATTTTTTCCATTATTTTGAAGAAAACAGATTTCTTATTACTTACACACCTAAAAAAGCACACAACCCATTGCAGCACTTAACATTTTGGAAAGAATCAGTTTAATATTCCTATGACCTAAAACTTTTTCTTAAAAAATGGAAATTCTGGATTCTCTGAGCTGTTCAGTTTGTTCCTCTTCCAGTGCAACATTTTGATCTATATTCTCACCCACCGCAACAACACTACAGACTGAAGAGAGACTTAGCAAATCCAACCACCGCAGTGCACGAAGCTTTACTCCGAATTCTAAGCAGGCGGCTTCAGCAGTCTACACTGGAGTTTTCACCCAGAGTGGCAGGGGTTCGCCAAAGTCCAGTAAGCATTATTCCCTTCTTTGTATGGATCAGAGATTTTATTTTTTCAAGTAGGGAAGAAGGAAAAAAAAAAACCAGAAACAAAGCAAGCCCTTCCTTGCTTATGAGTCCCACTCCCCAGATCCCCCAGGTCACCATTTATCCAAAGGACACAGCAGGGCCTGTTCACCCCCATTTACTATGCCTGGTTCTTCTGCACCTCAGGGAAAGTAGCAAACACTTCCCATCTCAGATCTCCAAGAGTTCTGGGACTACTCTGACTCTGACCCAATTTTCTGTAAGACCCTGAGAACTTAAAAATACTACAAACAACTGGCCAGTTAATTTCTGGATTTATCCGTTTTTCCAATTTTATGACACAGAAAACAGCTTTATGGGAAACACTGTGAGAAGTAGCTGATGATCCAGTGAAAAGTCCCATGCAGTGCCAAGCTAGGAGGTTAATTTGTTTGGGTGATGCCCCAGTTTTAATTATAGTGTTTACTTTCTTTGAAGTAGAACGCAAATGGTGATAACCACTTATAGAACTTTCTTTTGCAAGAAGAAACATTTCATAAGATCATTCAGGCATTTATAGTTGAAATAGAAAGTATGTTAAGATTTTGTCAAAAATAATTAATGTTAAAATTGAGACAAATATACAACATGATACTCAACCTCAGTCAAAAAGACAGAATTCTTATTTGACCGGGTTTTACACTTGAAGTATAAAGTTTTCTGAGAGTTAATGCAGTTCAGCCTAGAGCACAAGGACAAAGCACTGGTTCTCTTCTTTTTACTACAACATAAGAAACACTGGATTCCTCCCACGAACCCAGCTCTTGTCTGGATTCAGCAATTAACTGGCTATAGAACCTCTAGTCCAGTCACTAACCTGACTGGTTCTCAAGTTTCCCGACTTATTTAAAACAAGACTGCTGACTGATGCAATTTGTTGAATGTTGAAAAATAAATGCTACATTTTTCTGACATTTTAAGTTGCTTTTAAAAATGCAGCATTTAAGAAGGAACAACAAGGGGCAAGACAGCATGGGTTTGTTTTTCATTGCTCCTCCCCATGAAGCACTTTAAATCCTACAAAGTAACATGAGGGACAAGCAAAGAACTGTGAAAGGCACTAAGCAGAAAGAAAACCAGTCTGTGACACCGAAGTGTAGTTATAACTCAGCCAAAGGGTGCCTTGCATCCTACCACCCACTTACCCAACCCAGTTCTGCCACTGCCCAACTCATCCTAGCAACAGAAGGTGACCCAGGCAGGCACATTCCTACACAAGATCAATGGAGAGGTACTCTGACAACATCAGGCAAGTCCCACACCATCCAAGAGAGGGAATCGGCATGAAGCTCCCCAGCAAGAGACAACTAGGAGAGCTGCACATGCGACAGCGCTGACAGATTCAACAAGAAGGTCCAGCCACAAATGGCTTGGCCCACGATGCCTCTGTAGCCCTACAAGCCTGAGCCCAGGGTAGCTTCATCTGGAGAAATTAGGAAGCCATGGGGTACACTAAAAACGTACCGTGTCAACACTACACCAGCTCAAGAGCAACTCTCTGTCATGGACACCCGCTCCATCTAGCCCTCCACAGGCAAGGGGATCCTGCCACCATCTGGAAAGCCCAAGTCTCCAGAGGCCTGAGAC
>RJWT010045000.1:0-11694 GCA_004365215.1 Cuniculus paca
TGACAGCAAGGGAGGAAACTGAGTTCAGACCTACAACTAGAGAAACAGAATTCAACCAGCAGCTCAAAGCAGGTTCTCCAGAGATTCCATGAAGGCACGCGACATGACCAGCACCTTGACTGCAGACCAGTGAAACCTGTCTCACACTTCCGGTGTACAGAACTGCCAGAGAACACACTGGGCTGGTTTAGGCTGCTAACTCAGTGGTGATTTTTTAGGAGAGCAGTGAAGCAGAAACACTATTCTATCACATAATGCTTTGTTTGGACATAGTTAACGTTGAAAAATATGTAGTTGGTGAATCCAGTTCTGAAAGTTTAGAAGTTAGATGGCAATAGGGGAATGGAGCACAGAGAATAAGGCAGGGCTAAACATCTCTATTTGGGCATTCTCCACAGGACAAAAGGTGAAGGCAGCAGAGTACCCACTG
This sequence comes from Cuniculus paca, assembly GCA_004365215.1. NCBI lineage: Eukaryota > Metazoa > Chordata > Mammalia > Rodentia > Cuniculidae > Cuniculus > Cuniculus paca. The sequence continues at coordinate 431 of RJWT010045000.1, forward strand.
GCGCCATTCCTTTTTTCCAAGGCACTGTGCTGGGTTTGAGAGATTGAAGCCACGGAATGCTCTCAATAACCAAACAAGTAGGTATCTTTTATTTCAATTCTGCAGAGGAGGAAGCAAACATAAAACTTGACTTACCCTGCTCACAACGCTAAGAAGTGATCGAGGTAAAATTTAAACAAGGCAGGCCCCAGACTCCTCCTCCTTTAGCTGCTAAGCTACGCTGCATGAAAACAGTATAATATACTATCTGCCTCTGAAGACTGAAAGTAATACATAGTTGGAATATTGTGGGTGCATCAGAGAACGGCCTAAAGTGTAGTGAGAAAAATGCAAAGAAAAGCATGAAAACGTAGTGAGTCCAGCTTCGGAGAAAGAGAACACTTAAATGAGTCATCATCTGCCCAAACCCCTAAGAGACACCACGCAGACCGGGACACGACTGCTGAAGGTGGGGAGGAAGTCCGGTCAGCACTGCTTTATGCAGGGAACGGCTGAAGACAGAAGCCAGACTACCCCGAGTCATTAAGAGGTGAGAAGAAACGGGGGTTCTACATAAAAATCTTTCCATCGCGAAGGAAAGACGGAACAAGGAAAAAATGCTTTAACTAAAGTATTAATGAGGTCATCTGTGCAAACAAAGGTTTGGATTTTTATTGTTTGCAGAGAGGACAGACATATTCTCTCTTTATCTGCCGTTTGAGCTACACTCACCATAACCCTTAACACACCAGAGAATTTAAATCTTGAAAGTGACGTTAATATATCATGAATGCAAATGGAGGCACCTCAGCCTCCTCTGCACAGGGGCGGGCTCCAAGAACACCTGTTGAATCTGGGATGATATTTAGTGTTCCTTAAGTCTCACTTATTTTTACATTAAGTTGTGACCAGAAAGCCAACGATATCTGCTGTATGAAACAGGAAGCATCTCACCAGGCAGAAGGCACTGAAGCTACGATGAAATGAAGCATCTCAACCGACTGGACAGGCTATCCCGGCATAAATCAGGAATGAGATCTCTTTGCTGGCCTCACTTAGCCATGAAGCATGAAGCAGATTAGATAAAAAGGCCAAATTAAGATGGATAAACAGGGCTGGAAAGTGCTGCGTTGTTTACATTTACTTTCTTCTCCTACCAAGTTCGTTTGCAACGAGATGCCGTTCACATTGAGGCAATAAACACAAGAACATATGTGATTTTTTAAAATGTGCCCTTTGACTGTCAATTTCTCCCAAACAGGTGTTGGCTAAATGATTATAAATTGGCCTCTGGATACACCTCTTCAACTGAGCCGTACAGGGCTGGCGATAATATAATTAGACCTAAAAACATCAGGCTGGTGAATGCTTTCCATCTGTTTGGCAATAATGTTTAGTTAACAATAGTCTTTAAAAGAAGCACCTTCAACTTCAGTTCTTAAAGTTATTTATAGAGCCATTCTTAACACACCAGCACTCCTGCTAACAAGAGCTTTAGCCACTTGGAAATTATTAGCCATGCAGCTGTACACAAAGAGAAACGACTGCATTTAACATCTGTATCTTTCCAAATTTACACGCTTCAACCTCATTTAAAGTCATTTCTTAATGAACAGTGCGATGGCGCTGCATTAATATTATAGTTGCATGCACAAAGATCATAAGGAGCCAAACATTTTTTTAAATGCCAACAGTAGGCCAATCTGTAATGAAGCTGTCAGCATAAAGGACAAAATAATAGCTTCTTTAACCCTCAAACAGAATTTGTTCATTTGTGGACTAGAACACATCAATTTAAAAACTGCTCATGGGTTTGCTCACCTTTGTGAAGACAAAAATCTAATTTGTACTAATTTGATACAATTGTTTTTCCAATAAAAGGCTCCTAAAACCATCTTTCATTTCATGATAAAACAAGTGCAACAACTAAAACTGTCATGAAATAATTACCTTGCACAGTATACCTTATCGAACGAATACAATTAATGTATTTCTCCCTTTCATTTTCCACACCTATTTATCAGAACCATATTAGCATATGGTCTAACAGAAGAGCTTACTCTATCTTTGCCCATGCCAGCAGAGAAGGGGACTGGTCCTAACAGGGGAAAAGGGCAGACAGCTTACTCTTAAGGACCAGCTTCATCTGATCCTCAGATCTACCCTGATAGCGAAACTAACCACTTTCCTTTCCTAACGGTACCAGGAAAAGCTCCAACGCCTTAGAGGGCTGAGGCTTTTTTGTTGATTAGAACAAAGAAGACCTAATACGAAACCAGATACCACCCTGCAAAGACAGGTACAGAAAGTACACCGAAAGCATCAAATGATGATTTTTTAGGCACTAAAACAGAACACATTCCAAGAAAAGGAAAGCAATATGCCACTACAAGGATACTACGCGTATGGTGAAGAAGTACCAAGAGTCTCCTGCAGCTGAGAACTGACTGCTACCCCATTCATTCTTGAAGCTTTATAAATACTTAATTTAAACGCTGACACTGGAGTCTGAAAGTTCTGAAGGGCGAGGGCTAATATGAGGGAACATCTGTCTCTGTTTTGAAGGTCATTCAGAGTACTGCAGAACAATTAATAAAAGTTTAAAAGAATGTTTAAGAAAAGCCCACAGGGATGGTTGTACTGGACAAACAGGGTCTGTCCCTTCTCGGTGCATGGTACTGTTCATGTTTGTTGGATGTAATCGGAAGGGGACTTCGGCTGTGTACGTTCTACTGCTGGGAGGGTACATGTAAACCAGCATCCTGGAAAGGATGCGTATACACAATAAATAAGCCACAGTAAATGTACAAGCTCGAGTCTGCAAATAACACAGGGTTGTTTTTTTTTAAACACAGTTTCAGATGAATAAGATTGTACTTACTGTACTCCCTTTGAAAATTAGCCCATACTCAACTTAACTACTATTAGATGAGCTTTAACTAACCTCACATTGGCACTGTAAGAGCTGGTAATGTCATCCTTCTGCAGAAATGGTTTTGAACAACACACGAGAGTACTAAAACTGTGCTTTCCACCCCAATACCATCTGATGATATCAAGTGTTATTCATGTTTTTGCTTTTTAAAAAATCTCATTTTGTATTCTTATGAGAGTCAAAATGTGTTTTTCACTCCACATCTTATTCTCACCAGGCCTCTCTTATAAAAATGCAGCTACCAGGAAACACCAGTATTAAGTGACCTTTAATACCAACAACCCTCCCCACGGGGCTTCGCTCACTCCCGGGCAGCAGAAGGCCAGTGACGTTCCCGTACCGCTGCACAGCGACTCCAAAAGCGAAGGGCGCTGCACCCATAGCTCTGGTCCACCGGGAGGCGCAGTCAAGAACGTCGGCGTGACAGACTGCGCACGCGCTTCTCCTGTGTTATGCCATGGAGCCAAACTGTTCTGGGTTTGGTAGAAGCTGCTTCCCTGATGATACGTGAAGTTCAGAGGGTGAAATCTGACATGGGAACCTGTAACGCTAGCCGAAGGTTACTGTCACCTACCACTCTCAGCAATCTGTTTTCAGTACCAAAAAGCATAAAGGGAACCTCTAGGAGTCAAGGTGAACAACAACAAAAACAAAACATAAACACCCTTGGGAATCTTGCCAGGGCTTTATTTGCACTGGAGCTTCCAACACAGTGCGTTATCATGAAGTAAACAATCTAAACAGCTACCACCTTGGGAGCGGACAGGAAAGCCAGGAGTCATCAGGAAACTAACTCACGACAAAGTGAAATGTCTCTCCCAAGTAGGCTGAGCTTTTCAGGTTTCTATTTAACCCAGAAATATCTTCAAAGGTTGAAAACGACAGACCAAATCTATTAGGACTCTATGGAGAGGGTACCCCAAATCTATGAATCCTTTTAGTAATTAAAACCCAAAGCACCCATAATTTAAGATACTCTTTAAGTATTTATCTAAGCTCCTAAAAGCATCTCCTATTTCAGTTTATCTGGCCACCTTAGCTGACTTAACTACTGCCAAAGTGGGGTAGGGCCACAGGAAAAATCCAGGTTAGGAAGAACAAGGAACATACATTTGAGTTGGTAAATAACTACTTGCTAAGAAAACTCATTTTAATTTTCCTTAAATGCCCAGACATTTGCAAAAGGTTTAGGTATGCTAATTTTTTAATTAAAAGATATTTCAGCAGTGAAAGCGCTTTCATATGCACTACCGATTCTTCATCAAACGTTAACTTTCCAACTTAACACCAGTATAGCCGGTGGCAGCCTGAAGGTTCACCATCTGCTGCTACCCAAAGTCACTGTGGCCACCTTCAGAACATATGCATCAAAGCCCCGAGATAAGAGACTGAAGAAATCCCGCCCAAGTCAGCATAAGGGGGACGATGAACCCAGAGGCAGACAACAGGCAAGCGACCAGAAAACACAGAGCATCAGGAGCTATCACAGTCGCCCCCAGAAAAGGCACCCAAGGTCACAGGCCACTCCAACAGCTGAACAAGAAGGCAAGAGAAATACTGCTACAGATGCAATCCAGGGAAGTCACTATGTGATGATTTTTCTCTTTAAACATAAAGACTAATCAGATTTTAAATCACATACAGTTTCACTCAAAATAAACATATGCTGGGTACAACGAAATATAAAACATAAGGCATTTAAAAATACATATATAAGGCATTTATTCAATCTATGAATAATAAAAAAGGTATATATTGTTCATGCAGTCACAAATAGGGTGCTTTTTTCAAAAGGCCTGTTTCCTTAGATTATCAAAGTATCATTTAAAAAGCCTGATGTCTAGCTACTCAAGGATGTCTTCTACTTATGGTAATGATCACATTTACCACAATACCTTATATAAAAACAAAATACTATTGTGGCTTATAAAAACAGATTCTCATGAGCCTAACTATTTAATTATTAATACTGAATAACTGAAATAGTCACCTTAAAAGAAATTTGCTAATATTAAATTTTCTTATATTTCCACTTGGCTCTCTGCCTCTTAAAAAAGTATTTTAAATGTAGTTAGAAGAATATCCATACACAAAATAGAAAATTATATAAAAAGTGTCTTTTAATTCTTGATTTTGAAACATCAATAGATATGTTTAGCTTGAGTTAATTATATCTTAATCCAGGTTTTTTTCTGCAAAACTTCCAAAGGGAATTAGTTATAAATTAATTTAAAGCCAGGGCATTATTAAAACATTCATGTACCATAACCACTGTCATAATAAAGCCCATTTGTCCTATCATCTTTTTAAACTTCAGTAATGTAACCGTAGCCCACTGAGTGCAACTATACATGCTTTCCATAATCTAACATAATACTGTATTGTGTGTGAATGCCCCGGGTGAACTCAGTTGATACCTGTGAATACTTAGGAACCAGAATAATAATCATAATGTTTTTTAAAGATCACAGTGTGTCATTGGGATAATGGCTAAAAATAGTGTAAATGCTACCAGAATAACTTATCTTCCTAGATATTATGAATATATTATGAGTCATAATATTAGAAAAAGAAAATAAGTGTATTTTAGTACTGTTAAAACAGATTTGCAAATATAATTTACTCAAAATTCAAAAGCTAATCATTCGCACATGGTTGCATTACCCCAAAGGGCAGTAAAATAGGATTCACGAAGTTCATCTCTGACTAATATTAGGAACAGAAAAAACACAGAGAAATTTTTAATGTTTCTGCAGTAGACAGCCACAAACTGCTTCTAAGGACACATGGAGACTCAAGAGGCCTCGAACAGCCAACACAGTATCAAAGGGAACAGCAAAGACGCGAGAACTGACGCCGTCCAGCTCCATGTCCAGTGTGAAGCCACAGTGACCACGACGATGTCCTACTTGCTAAAGAACAGACAAATAGTCAGGGGTGCAGTATTCTACCCCCTTGCCTTAGATGCACGAGGTCCTGTGTTTGACCTCCAGTGGCCCCCACAAAAAAGACAGATCAATGCAGTAAAACAGCCCAAAAAGTAACTCACATAAATATATCCAGTTGATTTGACAAAGATGCAAAGGTAACTCAACACAACAAACATGGTTTTGAAGAAATGGTGTTAGAACAACTAAATATCTGCATGCAAAAAAAGGGAATCTATGCACAAACCTCACACCCTGCACAAAAATTAACCCAGAGTGGATCACAGGCCTGGATGTGAAACATGAAACTATAAAACCACTAGAAGATACCATGGGTAAAACCCAGATGAGCCTGAGTAATTCTTAGATATGACATCAAACTCACAACACACCCATGAAGAAACAACCAGCAAGATGAGCCTCATTAAAACTTACAACTTCCACTCTGCCTAACACAAAGCCACGAGAACGTGAGAACTGATGGGAAGGAGATACTGATGAAAGATACACCTAATAAAGGACTGTTCTCCAAAACACACAAAGAACTCTTAAAATTCAACAATAAGGGAAAAAAACACCCAATCTAAAAATGGGTCCAATAATCCCAGCACTTGGGAGGCTGAGGCAGGAGGATCATTGCGAGTTCAAGACCAGCCTGGGCTACAAAGTGACCTCAAGGACAGCCTGAACGGCATAGCGAGACCCTGTCTCAAAAAGACAAGGGCTGGGGATTTGGCTCAGTGGCATAAGCACCTGCCTGGCAAGCGCAAGGTTCTGAGTTTGACCCCTGGTGCCAAAAAAAATTAAAAAATAAAAACGGGCCCAAACATAGGTGCAATTGAAGAGCATTACAGTAAATGAAGTAAGTTAAGCACAGGACAAACACTACACGTTCTCACAATGAGACGCTTGAAAAGTTGATCACACTGACGTGAGAAGAATAGTGTTAGCAAGTGGAGGGGACAGCAATGGAGAGGGGATGGTTAACAGAGGGGTACAGTTAGTAGGTGGAATAACTCCTCGTAATCTATAGCAAAATAGTACAACAATGGGTGGCAACGAAAAATCACATTTCAAAACAGCTGGCAGAGAAGATTTTGAACAGTCTCAATATGAAGAAATGGTAAACATTTGCGGTAATAGTTATGTCAACTATCCTAACCTGGCCATTATACATTGTACATGGGTACTGAAATGTTACATAGCATTCCATAAATATATTTATATATCACTTAAAATTTTTAAATTTATCTTTTAAAATGTGGCAAAGACTAAGAGAGACCTCACCAAAGAAAGTATAAAGGTGGCAAATAAGCATAAGAAAAGATGCTCAACATTATACATCACCAGAAAAGTGCGAATCAAACATCTGTATCAGAGTGACCCAACTCCGGGAGACTAACACTGAATGCTGATGAGCACAGAGAGCCACGGGAACTCCCACTCATTGCTGGCAGGATCGGAATGGTACACTCGTTTGGGATTGGCAGACAGTTTGGCAGTTTCTTACAACACTAAACACGATGCAGCAATTGTGTTCTCTGGCGTCTGCCTGAAGGAACTGGTACGTCCATGTGAAAATCTGCACATGGATGGTTTGTGTCAGTTTTATTCAAAATCACCAAACCTCAGAAGCAGCCAAGATGTCTTTCAGTGGGTACATGGATAAATAAACTGTGATACATTCAAATAACAGAACACCACCAAGCACTAAAAAGCAATGAGCTATCAAGCCACGAAAAGACAGAGAAGCTTTACATGCAAGTCGATCTAAAATGCTGTGTGATTCCAGCTCCATGACATTCTGGAAAAAGTAAAACTATGGAGACATCAGAAAGGTCAGAAGTGATCCGAGGCTGAGGAAGAACAGCGGCAGTAATGAGCAGGCAGAGCACAGAGACTTTTCAGAGCAGTGAAAGTACTCTGAATGACAGATACTACATGGTGGGTGCAAATCCCTCATACACTTGTCCGAACATACAGAATGTGTACAACCCCAAAAATGAAACCTATGTAAACTAAGGACTACTCCTATTTAAAACCTGAGACCAATTAAATTCAGCAGAGTTGAATTACACAAGGAATCATTCAAGAAGCAGGCAGCCTGCAGAACCAGAACAGGTTCACAGACTCTCACTTAGCGCGCCCCACGCAGCACGCCTGGCGGAACAAGGAAGTGAGGTTCAGAGGCAGCCGGAATGGTCACAGCTCAGCACCCTGCTGTATTTGAACACAGTCTCATCACCTGGCCTTCAGCGACTGATTGAAGTTCAGCTGCCGTGATTGGCTGGGACTCAGCTTTGTATTACAAAACATGCGCTGGACATAGTTTAGATCTTGAATCCCCACTGCAAAGCCCTAAGTGTTAGAACTCTGTCCCCAGCCCATGGTGTGGTTGGGAGGTAGTGAGATTTTCAATAGGTGGAGGAGGTTAAGATAATGGGAGCACCTCATGCAGGGGTCACTGGGACCCTGCTCCTTCCTATTTTCCTTTTTGCTTCCCAGCTGCCATGAAATGAAGAGGTCTCCTCCACCACGTGGTCTGCCATGATGTACTGGGCTATATAGGCCCTAAGCAATGGGGCCAATTGACTATGGACTGAAATCTCTGAAACTGTGAATCAAAATCAACCTTTCTTGTTTTTAAATTGATTGCCTCTGGTATTCCGTCACAGTGACAGAAAGCTAACTAAGCATACTAAGTTACTCTTTCAGTCTCTTTCGGTATTAAGTTAGGCTGCAGTTCCTTATGTAAGGACTCAGGCACAGAGGCACCCTCAGGCCAAACATAATTCAACCAGACTTTGTGTGATAATGACACACCAAAACCAATGTGGGTGCATCAGTTTTAACAAAGGTACCACTCTGGTAGGAACTTGATAACAGAGGAAACTATGTATGGGCAGGAGCAGGAAGAATGGCAGCTATCTCTGTACCTTTCTCTCAATTTTGCTGTGAATCTAAAACTGTTAAATAGTCTCTAAAAAGAATTCTTGTCTACTTCCCATCTAAATATTATTGGGCAAATCCCTGGATTATGGGGCAAATAACTAACCCTAGCTCTCCCCTAAACTCATGAAAAATACAGGTTATTCTCTAGTAAGTAATCCAGGGAGTAATTATTTCAACCACAAACATGAATTTGAAATCTCTTATATTCACGAGTCAAGTGTCAATGAACGTGAGCCTGCCTCCCTGATGCCTCTTACTAGGAAGTGAGGTTAATGACTTAGTGAACAATGAATCCATCACAGAAATGTCTTTTATAGATATGAAAAAGGAGTTTTACTTTGTGTATTTTTTCAAATCCTAGCCCTATACATCTATTACTTCATAAAACCTGCTTCCAAAGGACATGGTGTGTCTTTGTAAGGAAACTGGATATAAATGCAGCAAAAGGCAGAATATAAAAGACAGAGAACTTGGGTTTAAAGCAGAATTGCTAAAGAGCTAGGAAAAACAACCACTTAGGAGGCTCTTCTCAGATCCAAATGCTTTAAAAGCTAGATCTCTACACCTTTGTCATTTTCATTTTGATTGTCTGTTTTCTGTTTTTGTGAAGAACTTGCCCAAGGCCATAAAGAGATTATGCTAAAGAGAGGTTAAAACTCTAAAGTTCTGGGTTTGTAGGCCCAAGTTCAACTCATGCCATTCAATTCCATAGTGAATCTATTTATTCTATTTCTCTGGTTTGGATTCTTAAATCCACTTGCGAAGAAAACTTGACACTGTTATATTTAGATGAAAAATAATTCAATTAAAAGTATAGTCTATTGCACTTAGCTTTAAGTCCTTATTCGCATTTGCTAGAAAAACCTAATATTCTAATGCTGATGTAAACTATCTCACTGTCGCTTCATAGCCTGCTTTAATATTTTTATTCTCATGCTACAGGTGCTCTAAAAATATGTTTGTATCAGTTAGAGGAACTGAAAATGAAAATAAGTCCCTAAGGAGCAGCAAATATATCCATACGATTCTCTTTTACACAATGCTGTGAGTAAGTGCACTGTGTAAATAGACAATTAATAGATGCCCACTTCTAATGACCATGGACACAGGGGCAAGGATGGCAAGTCAGCAGTACAGTACATAGCCACCAAAGCTGCCCAACTCAAAGGCAGACTCATTCCAAAACAGAAGAAAATGCCTCAAGGGCAAGGAAGTTTTAAACACTATTATTTTAAAATGTTTTTAATGAGTTTGTACTTTTGTAGCAGATGGAGCTAAACGTCTGGTATTGATTAAACTTTAACAGTATTTTAATATGACCTAAGAAATGTGTTCATGTTTTTGAAAAATTCCCAAATATTTTAAAGAACATATGAAACACAAAGGCACAACACTCAGTACCTGCTCATGATATGCAGGTGCGCTCCTGTGACAGTTGTGACAACAGGAGGAGCAGGAAGGCTCTGCCAGTTTCAGGTGCACAATACACGGTTGCCCTGATGCTGAGAGTGTAGTACAGACTCACAGCTGACTCGCAATCTCAAAGCACATCCTGTACACTGTCCCCTTCTGCTCCCTTCAAAATTACTCACAGCCAGCCTGCTTAGGGACCAGGGACGTAGCTCAGTGGTTGAGTGTCTGGCTGGAGGGTTCAAGATCCTGGTTTCCATCCCCAGCACCACCAAATAAAAATAAGTAAGTACGCAATGTGATTAAAAAAATACAGTGAATGTTAAGTCTTTTTAAAAATGTATTACAGGGAAAGACACATTGCCATTAATTCCCTTCAAAATACCCTCGCTTTGAACACACTTTTCCCATCATTCTTGCTACCTTCTGAAGCAGTTCTGGAAGTCCTCTTTTGTAAGTGTCTTTACCTGTGCCACTGTAGCTGCCTCAATATCCTAAATCAGTTCAAAACATTTACCTTTCATGGTCATTTTGACTTTGGGTAAAAGCGAGAAGTCACACAGTGCCAGATTCAGTGAATAAAGTGGATGAGGACGCCTCATACTGATATTAAGAGCCTGCCTTTCTGTTGGATGGCACTCAGCAGCAGTATTCTCTGTATTTTTGTTCACATTGTGTAAAGACACTCGGAAAGACGACTTACAGAACTGCTTCAGGAAATGACAAGAATGGCCCAAGCCCGCTGGCCTGGTGGTGGAAGCCCAACTCAGCGCCCTTGGTACCCCTGGGAACATGGCACTGCGAGTGGTCAGGAGTATGCTGCCCTGGCAGCTGAGGGCAGGCTTTGCACAGGACCCGCTCTGCATCTGGCACCTAAATTCAGAGAAACGTGAACGGACAGCAACAGGACATGGAATGGAAACAGCGGGAATCAGCAACCGTGCACAGAAAGCTTTGGGAGATGTTTACGGTAGCCTGCCTGAAGTCAGGACAAAACTGAAGACAGCAAGATGAGTCTGGCCCTTTGGGAAGTGTGAACTCTGCCAGCGAACCCCCTTCTC
>RJWT010045001.1:0-11687 GCA_004365215.1 Cuniculus paca
AGTAATCCTTTGAGGAACAGCTGGCAAAAAATTTTTCCCACACTGTAGGTTTTCTCTTCATGCTGTTGGTGGTTTCTCTTGCTATGCAAAAGTTTTTTAATAAGATGACATACCAGTTATAGATTCTTTCCTGTGCAATTGAGGTTTTGTTCATAAAGTATTGGTAAATATATTGGTGGTATTTGTTGTATATATACTTATGATTGTTATCTCTTCTTCTTGGATTGTTCCCTTTACAAGGATGTAGTGACCTTCTTTGTCTCTTTTAATCAGTCTTGACTTGAAGTCTACTTTGTCTGCAAATTCAATAGCTACCCTTGCTTTTTCTGGGTTCCTGTGACATGGAGTATTGTTTCCCATTCTTTGACTTTCAGCCTATGAATTTCTTTTTGAATTAAATGTGTTTCTTGTATGCAGCATATTGTTGGTTGTTGCTTCTTGATCCATTCTGCTAGTCTGTTTCTTTTAATTAGTTAATTGAGACCATTAAAATTGATGGTTATAACTGATATGTATTAATTTATCCTTGTCATGTTATTTTCTTGTTGTTGGTTCCCTTTTATCCCCCTCTGTTTAATTGTTTGCTCTTCCTGGTAGATTCATTCTGTTGGGGTTCATGAAGTTGTAATCCTTGTTATCTCTTTCTAGAATGTCCTTCAGAACATTTTGGAGTGCTGGTTTGGTGATCATGAATTTCCTCAGGTGCTCTTTGACATGGAAGTATTCATCAGTTTTGAAAGATAGTTATGTGGAGTACATGAGTCTGGTTTGGAGATTATTTTCTTTTAGGGCTTGATATACTTCACTCCAAACTTTCCTTGACTTGAGAGTTTGTGTTGAGAAGTCTGTTGTGATTCTGATGGGCTTTCCTTTATAAGTGACTTGTTTCTTTTCTCTAACAGCTTTTCATATTCTGTTCTTGTGTGGAATTTCTGGAATCTTGACTATTATATGCTTTGCTGATTTTTTTTTTATCATGGCTAATGTCAGTTCTGTATGCCTCACTTATCTGTATGTCAAATTCTTTTTCCCTTCTTGGGAAGTTTTCTGCCATGACTTCTGTGAATAGCTTTTTTTATGTTGTTTGTACTTTCTCCTGCTTTTTCATTGACTGCAGTCAATCTTATGTTATTCTTCTTTGCATCATCTAGCAGGTGTTGGATTGATTTTTCATGGTCCCTTGCTATTTTTAAGAAATTTTTCTTTTCATGATCACTAACCATAACCCTGTCTCCTATAATATGAGATTCTGTGCTCACTTTGATTCATTCTGCTACATATACTTTCAATGTAATTTTTAATCTCCTGGATATCGGTTTCATGGATTCCATTTCTTTCCTATGTTGGGCATTCATGGTTTCCCTTATTTGGCTAAGTTCTTCTATTTTTTATTGGTGTCTGCTATAGAGTCATTAAGCATGTCTTCCATTATGGTCCCCATCTCTGTTGTTAGCTGAAAAATTATTTCTGATTTGATTTTTTCGTAGAGCCTTCTTCATCTCCTTTGTTACATTTTTAAATTTTTAAAGAGAATTTTAAAAAACAATAAAAACGATACAGAATTTCAAAACAAGATGATAGAAAATTAACAATAGTTATTATATTGCATGTTGTCTTCAAAATAGTTGCTCAGATTACCAGATATAGGCATGTAAAATTGATCAAATAATATAAGCACTATCTGTTCCTTTCAATGAACTCATAGAATGAGTAGTACAATTATCTTAGCTCTCTTGCATATATATATATTTTTTTCCTTCTTCCTTTTTTTCTCCTTTCCCCCATCCCAATTGTTCTTTCCTTTTGAGCAGTTTCTTTGCCATTCACAACATCTGTTGTACCTTTTGGATCTTATGTACTCTTTTAGTTTCTTACACTAGGGAGACAATACGATGTTTACACATGCAAGTCTGATTTGTTTCACTTATGAATATGATGCATCCATTTACCTATAAACCTTTGTGACTTCTGTTGTTGCCACCTTAGAGAGTCTAGGTTGGGTGGCTTTCAGATTGTTCTATGTGATCATCCCCTGGGTTTGCCTTTGGTGAGCTGGAAGTCTAGAGTTGCATCTTGTTTAAGTATCTTCTCATTTTCTGGTTGGTTTTCTTTTTTTTCCAGTTTAATTTCTGGGTTGCTACTTGTAAATTGCTTATGATGAGTAGCTTTAGTGCTAGCATTTAGAACTCCTAAGAAGTGACTACTCAGAGATATCTTTCAGGTATAGCTAGCTTTTTGGGTTTGAGTCTGTTGCAAGATCCTGCATCTTCAATTTATTGGGGGAAGTTGCTACCTACTTGGCCCAGCCCCTGGTTCTTTGGCACTGGCCTGTAGTATTGTTTATGACCTTTAGGCAATCTCAGTCTTGGCATACCAGGAAGAACAACTGATGATTGGAGCAGGTATGTCACCTTGGGTAAAGTGGTACAATCTGCAATAACAAGAGCATTAAACAGCCTAGAAAATGACAAACTGAGGTAATTATTAATTTGACATTTTAACCTTATGAGCTAGATTTGTGGTTGCATAACAAAATCTAAAATGAACCAGAGCTGGGTCTGGTGGCACACGCCTGTAATCCTAGTACTCGGGAGGCTGAGACAGGAGGATTGTTGCGAGTTCAAGATCAGCCTGGGCTACAAAGTGAGCTCAAGGCCAGCCTGAACGGCATAGTGAGACCTTGGCTCAAAAAAGACAAGGGCCAGGGATTTAGCTCAGCAGCCTAAGCACCTGCCTGGCAAGTGAGAGGTCGTGAATTCAATCCCTGGTGCCGGAAAAGAAAATAATGAACCATAAAATTGTACGCAGTAAATAAGCATACAATATGGTGATTTTATCCTTCGGCAAGAAAATTAAAAAGGGGTTAGGGAGAAAAATAGAGAAATAGAAGAGGAAGAGATTAGAAGCAAGGCTAGAGGACAAAGGAAGATCCCACAAACTTTGGGAAACTGTTGAAAATGGGGGAAAGAAAGAAGGAAGAAATAAGAACAGAACAGAATAACCATAACAAAATAACTATAAACTGTTGACACTCATATAAAAATAAGACCTAACAGCAAAAATTAGGAAAAGAGGAAAAAAAGAAAAGAAGAAAAAAAAAAAGTCCACTTCAAGGGGTGTCTTCTCTGTTGTCACTGATAGACAAGGGCAGACGGAGTTCAGAGTGGAGCTGATCAATCCTAGAAAGCCAGCTGTGGCTTTATGGCAGGATAATCCCATTGAGCCTGCACCTTTAGTGAATGTCTGGTTGGTCGCTGGCAGTGAGGCTGGAACCAACTTTCTTCAGCCTACAGCAGTCTGTGTGCCTCCTGCTGGCTTGAATTTGGCTCCCTGACCTCCTGCCAATTTGAACTTGACTCCCTAACGCTGTCACTGTGAGCTACTAGATGGAGCTGGCCTGCAGCTGTTCTGAATTCTGAGCTCAGTTGGCCCCTCTCCGAGATGGTTGCCACCCTCTCTTGGAGAATGTCTGAACCTGAATAACTCACCAGCCACTGCAGTGCGTTGCGTCCACTGCAGTTCACTGCATCCACTGCTTCATTCCACTGGTGCATTTCTCCATGGAGGCCTCTGGGGTTGCCAGTAGTCATTGTGCATCTGCAGCTTCAAGTGGCCTCCCATTCACCCAGACTCAGAGAGAAAGCGCCACCTACCATCTCCTACTTTACTGAAGTCTCCCTTTGCTCTCCCTTTGGGCTTCAGTTCTCACTTCAAATCCTTCCTTTGTCCCGGAGACCCACTTCACTCCTCCTCAGGTTGCTATATTCCAGTGTGTGGACACTGTGTCTTGCAGAAGCTCTTTTTCTGCTGGTCATCACTCTGCCATCAGAAATCCTGAAAGTTTTAAATGTATCAAGTAGAAAGATTAAAATCAATGATCCATGGGCTTTAAAGTGAATAATTAAGATAGAAATGATATTCTGGGCCTCTAATCCCAGCACTTAATTAAGAATGGGCTGGAGATGTAACTCAGTGGCAAGGCCTTGTGTTCAATCCCCAGTACTGAAAAAAAAAAAAAGGAAAAGCATGGAAAAGCATGTTGTTTTAGTTACTTTTCTTGTTGCTGAGATAAAATACCCAACACCCAAACTTAAAGGATGAAAGGTTTATTTCAGCTCACAGTGTGTAGGGATTTCAGTCCTTAATTGGCTGTCTTTAAGGCAGGGCGGCATGCAGAAGGGAGCACAGAGGAGAAATGGTCCATGGCAAAGCAGGCTGGAGGCAGCAAAGCAGCAAGCAGCATGCCTGCCTCTCCCTTTAACCCCATCTAGGCTATAAGCCTTTTGGTTGGTGCCACTCACACCCAGGGTAGATCTTCCCATTGCTACAACCAGATCTATGCTAAACCAATTTACTTACCAATGCTTTTAATCCCAGTATCACATACCCTAATAAGTATCACACATCCATGATCCAGCCACCTCCCAAAATCCCTGCCTATGAATGTATGAGGCTTTGGGGGGGGACATCTATGTACAAGCCATAACACACGGATTGGTAGGTAGCAGCAGGAGATACTTCCATAGAGTAGTGGACCCAACCATCAAAGAACAGGGAGAAAGGGAGAAATTGAGCCACTAAAGAGGAGCAATCTTGGGGCTAGGGATTTAGCTTAGCAGTTCAAGTGCTTGTATGGTAGGCAGAACATTGTGAGTTCAGTCCCTGGTACCAAGAGGAGCAGTCTGATATCATCACGGTGGGTATTATCAGATGTATTGTTTGAAAAATAAAATGCTTTCTTCACAGTGTGGGGTGTGAACCCTAGGAGGAGGCTGCTGAAGAGCAGTCCCAGGATCAGAGAGCTGGACTGTCCACGTGAACTGAGATGAAGAACACAGTTGCTGACATTATGCAAACTTGAGGTTGCATCCCAGCTACCAACCTTAGGCACATGTGTTCATTTCTGTTATTTGTTTTCATTTGAGAAATGATGCTACTAATAATATTTTCTCACAGGTGCTTTGTGAGAAGTAAATGTGTGATAATCTATGTGCCTGTTAGCACTGGTGCTTCCTAAAAGGTCTTGAGTACATCACTACAGTCAGTTATTTTTGTATTATTGTGAGAGGCATCTACAAGTAGGTGCTGTAGATGATGGAAGACAGGACAATATGAATTTTTGTAGTACAGGGTGAATCCTAGATGTGATTCCTCAGTGGATGGGGGTGGTTAGATTTGGAAGGTTGGAAGGACACAGCTCCAAGAAGCAAGGTATCTTAGTTACTTACCTGTTGCTGAGACACAATACCTGACATCCTCAACTTTAAGGAGGACAGATTTATTCTGGTTTCAGCCAATACTGGCAGCCTCTAAGACAGAAAACAGCGTGGCAGTGGGCATAACAGAGGTATTTTGGACATGCAAGAGGAAGAATAAAATAACTGGGATGGAAGTCCAGAAAATCCAGCATCTGCATTTTGAAGGACTTTTTCACTTGGGTACGTGATGTGCCTTCTGTGATTCAGGTGAGAAGAGAGGACTTAAAACGAAATTTGGGCCAGGATTATTTTGATGTATTAGAAATAATACCATTGATTCATTCATTGAAATAATATAATAAGTTCAATATATTATATGTATTTAGCATTTAGTATACATTAGCAGTATGGTAAGCATTAGAATTATGATTGAAAACTATAACTTCTCCATGCCCTCGTGGGTCATGGTCTTGTAACATAGGTGCTGGTTTGCAAAGAAAGTATGGTAAGTCTTAGAATTGAATTCCATAGAGCTTTGAAAGTGATTGCAGAGGGGTGGAATGAGAGGTGTGACTCTAGTCTGCTGTTTTTGAACAAGCTTGATGCTACAGGGACCTGCATTAAACAGTGAAGGGGAGTGTTCATTAAAAGGAAACATGGATTAGAGATTGAAAAAGAGTACCCTAAGTCAGTGTTCTGCACAGGTGGTGGTTTGTTAATTATATCTCCACATCCTATTTTGGACTAATTATGAAAAACTTTGAGATTTTGGGGAAATTTATGAGTTTTGACTTAGTAAAATGCATGGAGAGCAGCATTTTGCATATAATTTAGTGGGATTCAGAGCCAGGTATCCTATGCATGAACCACAGCTTACGAATGCCTTAGCTATGTCTTGTCTTTAGTGGCAAAAGATGTTAGACTTCTCTGCTGTTTTCTGTCTTTAAACAAGGACAGGTCACTCTCAACCTTTCCTTTTTTGGTCAGAATTTCTATCTTGGAAACAGGCCTTTTCTGCTTAGAGGAGGCAGGGCAAGAGACCTCATTTATGACTGTCTCCTAGAAGGCTCTGCCTTGAAGCAGAAATAGAATGGTCAGCCAGTGTGGTGGTGCTCACTTGTAATAACAGCACCTGGGAGGTTGAGGCAGGAAGATTGCCTTGAGTTCAGGGTCAGCCTGAGCTACATAGTGAGTTCAAGGCCAGCCTGAAATATATAGCAAGACTCTGTCTCACCCCACCCCCTAAAAGGAAGTAGAATTGTTATCTGACAACTAAGGGTTCAGGATAAAGGTCACATTAGCTGTCATTTAATCTTCATGGTTCTTAGACCTAACAATCATATTAATAATGGTCAGCCTTGAGGTTTATTTAGTAAGCTCTGCTGATAGATTTTTTTTTTTGTATAACATTACAATTTAGTTAGGAACCGTGGGTGTAACTATGCCTAATAAATAGAAATGGAATAAATTCACCATTAAAAGACAAGGAACAAATTGTCAAATCACAAATAAACATGCATAGAAGTCTGATTGAAGGCAGTTGACATACATGTAGTAAAACTTTTCACAATTCAGAATTCTATTTCAGATACATGCTCATGCTCATTATAGGTACAAAACCCACTTGTCTTTTCTTTTTAAATCTGGTGCTTTTTGCCTATTACATATTAACTTTCTTTAGGGCTTATTATGTGTCTCAGGCATTAATAAACTCCACTATGCAGGTTCATGACCTGTTTCTGTAAATAAAGTTTTATTATAATTTAACCATGCCATTTGTTCACGTGGTTTCTGTGACAGGTTTCTTGTAATAGCAGGAGAGTTGCCTAGTTGTAATAGAGAATGTATGGACCGCAAAGCCTAAAATATTTACTAACTGGCCTTTGACAGAAAAAATTTGCCCACCCTTTTTGTGGTGTGTTTGTTTCTTGTGAATCTGGAAGGGATTCCTAAATGAGAATTCATCAGTGTAAAATTCAGAATAAGATTTCCTTTAAGGTGAACAAGAGGGAAAATAATTTATATCAGTTCTTATTTGGTGTCCTTCTTTGGGGTTTTAAAAACAGGTCCACCATCAAAAATCTAAAGGCATCTGCACACCTTAACCAGAATCTTTTGGACACTGTGAGTCTCCCCAGGTCATCAGATTTTCCTCCTTCCATATGTCAAACATTTTCCTTCTTCATAACCATTGGAATGAAATAATGCCCCCCCCGAGCATGAATATGTGTTCTGTTTTAGGAAGGAATAAACTTCAAAATTGTGACTGTGGACTTCACTCATGAGGATCAGGGGATTTGGAACCCTGCTCTAAGGACCCAAGACAGAGGTGTGACCCTGGACAACCACAGGGACCTGGTTTCTTGGGGTAAATGTACCATCCCACATAATGAAGGTATATCTATTAAAATGTTTTCATATCCCTATTAAGAATTGTGGAGTTTGGCAACCAGAATGATTTTGACCACACATACCTTGTGAAGATTAATTTTGAATTGTTAGATAGAATAGGTAAAATTCCATTGTCTTGAGTTTATTCAGTATTCATGACTTTCGAAGGTCAAAAGCTAGACCAAATTCTGCAGTAATTTCTTTTGTCCCTAGCCCAAACACCAAAAGTCCAATATTTTTCTTCATCAGTTTTTCAAATTAGATCCAATCTCATAGTTGGAGAAAGGGGAAGGGTATAAAAAGAACTTCCTAATGCTTATTTCCAGTTAAGAACCAGACACACAGGGGTCATTATAGGTATAAAAGATTTGTTTGAATATCTCTGTAAGAAAATGCCACATTTTCGTCACCACTTTTCCAGTTGTACACTTCATGGAATTTTCTAATAGCCACTCAGGCTTGTTCATGCGAGCAAACCTTCATTCTCTGTCAGTTGGAATTGCAGGAATTCATGAGGCCATATTAGCCTATAGGTATTTAGGGAACTGTGATAATTGTCCCTCTTTTCCTTCTTGAGTTTGTAAATGTAGTTTGTTCACATCTAGCTTATAGAGACTTTTGTAGCAAGTTTCATGCCTCTGTAAATTCTTAGAAATGTACCCACTGATCTATTTTAGTGAAAATGGGTCTAGCACCAGTAAGGGTAGGAAGGGTCCTTTTGGGTCTTTGCTGAGTATTGCAAGATTGTGTTAAGATTCTGTAAATGCTGTATACATGAACTTCTTTCAGAATATGAAGCTACTTGGCATTTAAAATCTTGCTTATTCAAACAAAAATAAGATAAAAATAGTTCCAGTTGGAGGCCCTGTTATACTGTTAGGCTGTGGTAGTTCTGTACTTACTGTTTATTCCCACCCTTTTACTTTCTCAACCCAGGTTATATAGATCTGTAGCTGAAAGCAATTCCATATATTTTGCATTCTTTCTGGTGAAGTTTATTCCAGTATTCTAGCTCTAACATGTTTTGTATATGATGTCTTATTTTGCTTTTTTCTAGACCTGATAACTGCATTTGGAAGAAGAGAATCAACCCTAAAGCAGAGCAATTTTGATGAAGAACTCTCCCATGCAGTGAAGATAGAAAAGTTGACAAGAGATGATCCTTGGCTGTCTTCATGTGAAGAAGTTCATGACTGTAAGGACCAGTTAGAGAAGCAGCAGGAGAAGCAAGAGAGACTTTCGCAGGAAATGGCATTCACTCAAAGGAAAGCAGTTATTCATGAGAGAGTCCACAAAAGTGATGAACTGGAGAAGAGTGCTGTTAATTCCAGACTTCTTTCACTTCCCATGATATCCATTAAAAACCATTTTCATAAACATATGTCACACGTTAAAAAGTTGCATCCTGATTTTCTTGTAAACAGTCTCCAGAAGTTTAGTGACAGTGATGAAGTATGTGAAAATGATGAATGTGGAAAACTCCCTCAGAGCATACATCTGTTTCAGTTTACAAGAACTCAGAAAAGAGATAAATCTTATGAATTTAGTGACAGTATTAAGCCTTTTAGCCATACTATACCCATAAATACAAATGAGAAAATTTATTCGGGAGGTAAAACTTTTGATTTTAAGGAATATGGGCAAGTTTTGAACCATGACATATCCCTTAATGAACAACAGAGAATTCCTCTTGAAGAGGGTCAATATAAATGTAGTAAAATATCTCAGAATTTGTCCATTGCTCAAAACATAAGAAATCAATCTGAGGAGAAACCCTTTGAATGCAATCAGTGTGGGAAATCATTTAGCTGGAGCTCACATCTTGTTGCACATCAGAGAACGCATACTGGGGAAAAACCTTATGAATGTAACGAATGTGGAAAATCCTTCAGTCGGAGCTCACACCTCGTTTCCCATCAGAGAACTCATACGGGAGAGAAACCATACAGATGTAATCAGTGTGGGAAATCGTTTAGCCAGAGCTACGTCCTTGTTGTGCACCAGAGAACTCACACTGGAGAGAAGCCTTATGAATGCAACCAGTGTGGAAAGTCATTTAGGCAGAGCTACAAGCTTATCGCACATCAAAGAACTCATACAGGCGAAAAGCCCTATGAGTGCAATCAGTGTGGGAAATCATTTATCCAGAGTTACAAACTCATTGCACATCAAAGAATTCATACTGGAGAAAAACCTTATGAATGCAATCAATGTGGGAAATCCTTTAGTCAAAGTTATAAACTTGTTGCTCATCAGAGAACTCACACGGGGGAAAAGCCTTTTGAATGTAATCAATGTGGGAAATCTTTCAGCTGGAGCTCTCAGCTGGTGGCACATCAAAGAACTCACACTGGAGAGAAACCTTATGAATGTAATGAGTGTGGAAAATCTTTCAACCGCAGTTCTCACCTTGTTATGCATCAGAGAACTCATACTGGAGAAAAACCCTATGAATGTAATCAGTGTGGGAAATCCTTCAGCCAGAGTTATGTTCTTGTTGTTCATCAGAGAACTCATACTGGAGAAAAGCCCTACGAATGCAGTCAATGTGGGAAATCTTTTAGACAGAGTTCATGTCTTACTCAACACCAGAGAACTCACACTGGAGAGAAACCATATGAATGTAATCAGTGTGGAAAGACATTCAGCTTGAGTGCTCGACTTATAGTACATCAAAGAACTCACACTGGAGAGAAGC
The DNA here is from genome assembly GCA_004365215.1 of Cuniculus paca. Taxonomy (NCBI): domain Eukaryota; kingdom Metazoa; phylum Chordata; class Mammalia; order Rodentia; family Cuniculidae; genus Cuniculus; species Cuniculus paca. The sequence goes on from RJWT010045001.1 coordinate 10,288, forward strand.
CCTTTACATGTAATCAATGTGGGAAAGCTTTCATTAATAGCTCTAAGCTTCTCAGGCATCAGGCAACTCATAATGAAGAGAAACCACATGAATATAGCTAGTTTATAAATCTTCAAAGCAGAATTGATTCCTTTTATTTTTAATCTTTTTAGATGTTTATTTTAATGAAGTATGTGTAGTGTGAAGTTTAGATAATGTATGTTGACAAACTTTGGTAACCTGTTTGTTATTATGTATCTAGAAATTTGGAAGAAAAGGAAAATCTATAAACTGTACATTTTCAACTTAGTAGTTATACATGCCAAATCCAATTTGGCCTTACAAGCATTCCTGAAAAAGTATTAAATATAGCAATTTTCTTTGAAGAAAGCACTCAGTCCTGAGTTGGAGAGAAAACCAGTGAGGTGTGTATCTCTTCCCAAAACAGCACACAAAAGGCTAACTAATGCTGGTGGGCTTGTTGTAAAGAAGATTGGAAGATTTTTGTAGTGTTTAGAACTTAGACTGAAAAACAATGTTACCTTGTATCATTCTACTACATGATTTCCCCAGTAGGTAGTTTATAGTCTGCTTTTTAAAATAGCACTTTCTGTTACAAAGTGATGATTTTGAGAAGAAAAAAAGGAAAATGGTTATGATACAAAATGAAAAACATAGAGGACAATATAGAAATATTTTCTAGAACTATATTTGTGTATGGATCAAAGTTGAAAGAGATTATGGATGTATCTATTTGATATTTTTATTTATGTCAAGTGTTTTTCTTTTAGAAATTATGCTATTTTGCTATAAGTTATATAATGAGTAAAAGTTAAATACAAAAAGAAACAGTTTTCCATCTTGTTTAACCTGAGCAACCAGATAGCAAAGGTCACCTAGCATTTTTGTTTGTTTTTTGTTTTTTGTTTTTTTTGAGACAATGTCGCACTCTGTAGCTCAGACTAGTCTTGAATTCACTGTGTATCCCAGGCTGGCCTTAAACTTGTGGTGATCCTCTTGCCTCATCCTCCCCAGTACTGGGATAACAGGCGTTCACACAATACCCAGCTTCACCCAGGGAGTTCCATTTAGCTTAGCATGAGCTGATCATGCCTTAGGGCTTAGATTCTTAAGGATATTACCTGCAGAAAATAAAATAGTTCCTTGGAAATGGGTAATTAAAATTTAGAGAGGGTTTTGATGAAGGAATGAGAATACATGGATAGTGTAGAGGATATGAGGGCTTACTTTAATATTTAAGGTATACAGAAGCACTATTTTCAAGAAAATTTTTCTCCCCTCATGTACTATTGTCTTTATTCACTGATATGTTCCCTAATGTGAGAGACTTGGTGGGGGTGTGGTGCTCTGGCTAAGTATTTTTCACCTCAAGCTTGCAAGAAAGCATTTAGTGTGGCAAG
>RJWT010045002.1:0-11707 GCA_004365215.1 Cuniculus paca
TGAATATTCCAAGTGGCTGGTCAACAGATGGTCTGACTATAAGGCTCTAAAGAAGGTCTTCTGCTTTGAAAATATTCCTTCTGCTTGCAAATTGATGTCTAAAATTTTTTGAGTGGAGAATCATTTCATACAACAATGAGACTCAAATGTCAAATGCTAATTCTTCTAGGAAAAGGAACACAGCGACATACATTTGCACTAACACACAAACAACTGGTAGCAGAACTTCACTGAGAACAGGTTTTGGGGTCCTGGAGGGATGGGGAGCAGGAAGAAGAAAAGTCACAGAGAGGGGTAAGAGGCCCATAAATGAGAGACTACTTAGTGCATACTATATGGTTCACAGATATTTGTAGGAAGAAAGAAGAAAGCAAATTCATAAATTTATCAAGGCTTGGCTTCTATTTTAGGTAAGCAATTTGGCTTTCTTCTCACTAAGCCCACACATACTTTGTGCTGTTGGCCCCCCATATCCTCAAGTTCTGCATCAGTGGATTCAACCACCCTTGGACTGAATATTTATAGAAAAAATTATTGTGTCTATCCTAAACATGCATAGATTGTTTTCTTGTTAAACAATACACTATAAGGACTACTGACAGTTTTTATATTATATTACACATTATAAGTAATCTTGGAATGATTTAAAGTATATGGAAGTTTGCCAGGTGTAATGGCACACGCCTATAATCCCAGCACTCAGGAGGCTGAGGCAGGAGAACTGCTGCAAGTTCAAGGCCAGCCTGGACTACAAAGTGAGTTGAAGACCAGCCTAAACTGCATAGTGAGACCCTGTCTCAAAAAAGACCAAAATAAAGTACACAGAAGTTTGTGCTGAGGTCTTTGGTGGCAAACCTATGGCACGCATACTGCAGTGAGCTGTTTGCGTCATTACTGAAAGTTCTAAAATATTCGCCATCACTGGTACAGGTTACGTGCCAACACTATGACATTTTGTAGAAGGGACTTGAGCATCCATGGATTTTGGTACCCACAGGGGCTCCCAGACAAAATTTCCCATGGATACCAAGCAGTGACTGCTGTCTTAGTCATTTTCTCATCACTAGGACCCAAGAACTGACATACCACAATTTGAAGAGGGAAAGGCTTATTTTGGTGCATGTGCTACAGAAGTGAGCATAGGAAAGGTTTATTTTGGCTCAGTTTGTGGAGGTTTCAGTCCATGGTTCACTGGCACCAGGACAGGGTGGTGTGGCAGAGGGGCACAGTAGAGGAAAAGCTGCTCATGGTATGGTGGACAGGAAGCAGAGAGAGAAGGGAGAAAGTGCAAAGGGTGGTAAACTTTTCTGGGTCACACCCCAGGGGCCCACCTCTTCCAATCAGATCCCACCTCCTAACTCCAAGTCACTCATAAACTCCCATAATCCCATCACCTTTCAAAAGCCCTACCTTTGAGCACATAAGCCTTTGAGGAGGGCCATGGAAAGCAGGCAACAGAGCACAGATATCCTTCCCAGAAATCTTCAAGGTGCACATTTCATAGCTTGTGATTCTGGGGCTATAAGATAAGACTATGGTTTTGCCTTCCATTGAAGAAGACACTCAACTTTTCCCCAGGAAACCTGGGATCCTGGAGACACTGCAGGAGGCCTGGGAAGCTGGTGGGCAGGGAACTGTGGACAGACACTACAATTATGCTTGCAGGGTGGAGGCCCAGTATCTTCTGACATTTCTTTAAAGCTCTTGGAACAAACTCTTCATTAGCAACCCCCAGAGGTTCTATTTGAGCAGCCATATGGAATCATTATTATCGACCAAGAGTCACCTGGACCTGTAGACATTTTCACTTAGGTTAAGGCAGAAAAGTTTAAGAAAAACTGCTTCTGTGTAGTGAAGAATAGTTTCTCTTTTTTCTTTTCATGCCATACAAAAGACAAGCCTCCTGTTTTCCTTGTGCACATTTCAACTGAATATGTATCTTTGCCATATTCTTATAAGCCTCTGCTGTCAGAATAAAAATACTTCTGGATTCACTGAGTAAATCTGCTGTGTTAATTGTAACTTGACCTTTCACTGATTTCAAATTACCAACAGGGAAGCAGTAAGTTGCCTTAATTAAGGCATTATCTTCATTAAAGATTATTAGATGGGAAAGAAAAGGGCTCCCTGAAAATCAGCAGGTGCTCCGTGGTGGTATCAACCCCAGCATTGTGAAGGGTTTGTGATTGAAGGATCTAAAATTGAATTCAGTGATTGGATATCTCTGCAAAATATGAACCATGTTAACAATGATTCCTTTCCCTTAGTGCATTTGGAAAGATTGTTTCCATGGTGATCTACATTGTTTTGTCTAAATTCTCCCTCGCGCTGTTTTTTTTTTTTTCCCTACCCCATCTAGGTATTTGCAAAGTACCTATCATTTGGGTATCACTTCTCTGAACAAGTCCCCAGGAGGGGAAAAGGAATATTTCTTACAAGAAATGAAAGGCTGTCACTTGTCAGAAAAACCTCAATTTGCAAGAGCATGTAGGGCTTGAGGTCCTCCTCAGAATCCTTCCTCTGGGATTCAGGGAGTGGAAAGACAACAGCCCAAGTCCATACTGCCTGCCATTTTTAAGATGTCACTGCAGGAGTCCAAATCTTTCTAGAGTGAAGAGAATGAAGCTGGAGTGGGAGTGTTGGGCTAGACCTGAAGGAGGTGGCTCTTAGAAAACAGATGTCCTGTTGGGCATGGTGGTGCCCACCTGTAATCCCAGCACTCAAGAGGCTGCGGCAGGAGGATTACAAGTTTGAGGCTAGTCTGGACAACATGGCAAGATTTTGTCTCAAAACAAAACTCCTACACCCCACAACAGAGACAGTGTTACTTACAACCCAGAGCATTGCTTTTATTCTTCATGTTCAAAAGGATTACTTTTTCTCTTGGAGGCCAGGTATCAGTTCTAGCCAGTAATGAGGAAAGAAGCAATGGCTGGCACTTCCTAGCCAAGCCCTAAAACCTCCTGAGACATCCTTCACTACTTATCTACTCATTGCTCCCTGTGTCTATGGGTTGGCTTGGGAAAGAGGAACCAGTTAAGGCTTCCGAGGTCCTAGAAGATGAAAGAGACACTGTATGGAAGGAATACTTCCATAAGTCACCAGATAGTAGATTGCTGGACACTGGAACTGATGCAAATGAGACAAAAATCTAGTGTTACGCTAGGCTTCTGAGATTTGGGATTGTCACAGCAGTATACCTACTTACCCTAGCATCAATCAGTGAGGTATGCCAGGTGTAATGGATACATTGCATCAACTTGAGAAGTCTAGAAGCTTAACTAAGTAATGTAACAGTTCTACATCCTAGGGTATAGAGGACATGCCCTAGGACAGCTATTTATATTCCAGGGTGTCATAAAGGTTGATTCATTGTGTCATTTTGAGAAGTTTAGAAGCTTACCCAAGTTGCTCAGGAGAGGGCCATGGTCCTCACTTTGTAAACATCCTGAGCTTGTGCAAGAGGAGGGCAAGGAGATGGTATGAGTGCTACACCTGCCCTACATCCAGGGTAGCCTGAATACAATATAAGGGAGGAAAAGAAGCTTGTTCTCCACCCTCCTTTTGCTCTTGTTGCTTTTGCTGTCTTCTGCCACCATGAACTGTTGCCTCTCTGCCATGCCACTCTGCCTTGGAGCCAGCTGATTATGGACTGAAACCTCCTCAAACTGTTAGCTAAATAAACCTTTCCTTCCTTAATTTTGGGCATTAGGTATTTTGTATCAGCAACCAAAGAAAAGTAGCAAAGACACCAGGTTTCTGGGTAGACCCAACACTAGATGGCAACAGGAAGTCCATGCAAGAAAACAAAGTACAATGGTCAGAGTTGAGATGGACAGGTAGGGGGTCAGAGCCCAGACAGGAAGTCAGGGTCTCTAAGGTGATCGCGGCAGCCCTAGCCTGATATTAGCTAAGAATGACAACAGGGAGTCTTGAGGTTCAAAACCTGGGGCTTTCACTTGACTCCAGTCACCCCAGGAGCACAGTTTGCACTGCAAGTAAAGGCTAAGCCTCTATTCTAAAGGAAACAAGTAGAACATGTGGAAAGGAACTGGGGAGGACCGGAGTTCAAGCAAAAGGATCAAATATGGGCCTGCTCACTTGTACCATGGAATAGGCAGAGGCTTGGACACAGCAGACTAAGACAAGGATCTCTTCCCTGGGCCAGGGACTATGTCAGGGAACAGAAGTAGCAGCTACAGCACAGTGACTCTGTCAATCCTCTGGGGTAATAGTACTTGAGGAAGGATTGGTTTATGGCACATGTAAGAAGTCACAAAGTGGCCTTGGTAATCACGATCGGAGGACAGCAAGGCTAGGAGCAAAGCCAGTCAGCACAGTGGAGCTCAGGAAACCAGAGCTCAGGAAGGTGACATGGACCAGCGGGCCTTCTGTGGGTCAGGTGACGAGAGGCCTGGGGTAAGATTTTAGAGGAGTGAGAATCAGCAAGACAAGCAGAGTCAGCAAGAACGTCCTGATGATCAGCGAGCTGCCTTCTCTTCCCAGTCAGGTGGACCTCAAGGATGGCCATGAAGGGAGACAAGAACAACTCTGATGAGTTGCAAGGTCAGGCAGTGCCTGGCACCAGTCAGCAAGGAAAGGACACCAGCCACTCTGTCCTCCCGCCTCCCTGGCAACATTGTGAATGACCCGTGTGTCACTAAGGCCTGGCTTTCCCTGAATGTTTCTCTATCCTGTATCTTCCCACTCAGCCAGTAGAAGCTGGAATTGCACTGGACAGTTGCATGCTCTTTAAGTACCCATAAAAGAGTTTTTACAGATGATGAGCTATGAGGTTGTTAACATTGACATTCTGTCCCCGTGCCTAGGAGTCTGGCTTGCCGTGTGTGAAGGCTCAGAGTTCTTGAGGTTGATCATTATGGGATGTACTATATTTTATTAGGAGAAGTAGTTAGCAGCTCTTGGGATAATTAAGCTCTCATTCAGAGATTAGAGTGACCAGGAATGATCCAGCCATATGGAGTTGGACAAAATGGTTAGTTAAGTCCAGGATTTGGGTACATTTTCCCCCTGAAGGCTCTCCCTTTGGGCTGGGATTTCATCAGTTATAGGTAGAAACTAACACCATATTCTTTTGAATAAGAGAGCTAAGGGCTTTTGTTTTGTAAGTTGAAATAAAATTTCTGGTTAAAAGATACCCTCTGAGAAAGAACACTTTAGCTTGTAGGCTCTATAGATAATCTCACTTATGCTATAGTGTAAATATTTGATATCAGGCACTTTGCAAAGTAGGTCTTAATTGTGAAGAGGTGGGCAGTAGGGTCTCCAAAGCGAGGGTAAGTGGGTCTCTGAGGAAGGTAAAGTTCACAGAAAGGAGGTAGCTAAGGGTGCTGTGACACTCCTTTACAATCAGACCTCAACTTTTCCAGTCTCTGCCCCTGCTTGTCTGCCTGCTGACCTTTCACACCTGCCCGTCCTACACTGACCAGATGCGCACCTTTTGCAAGACATGCCATGTCCCCGTGTCTCCCCATGTGAAGGATTTTTTGTTCCACCTCACTCTCTCCATGTAGCTCAGGTCTCTCCTTCCAGGCCCAGGTTCAATGCTTTCTCCTCTGTGAAGCCATCCAACTCCCAGGATGCCTGCTGCTGCTTCCTCTGTGCCCCGACAGCACCTTCTCAGCACTGATTATGTGGCTTATCGTCCTCTAGACAGAGGCCTCCAATGGCAAAGGCCATGGTTCCCTCGCCCATGGATTCTGTGTCAAATATAGGTCCATGCATTGTTGCTCTTTTCCCAAAAAACCCGTGCTGTGTCCTTGGCTCTTCATCTCTCCACTCCCATATTTCTGATTGGCAAATTGGAAATCTGCATGCTCAGGATTGTGGGAATGCATGGAGATAAAAGTAGACTCCAAAGCCCAAACCCCAAACAAACACCCTCCAAAGCCTCTTTATGTTCCTGATGCTGCGCTGGAGACTAGAGAGGCTAAATGTTCAACCTTGCCTTTCTGTTAGTTTTAATGGAAGCTACATACATTTTCCACCCCAGTCTTCTGAGGACAGATGAGATTAGAATGCTCCATCCCCTAGAAGACAGTGTTCTCCTGGCTGGTCATGTGCTGCCATGATAAAGATCCATATTTAAATCAATCTATTTACTAAGTTAATGAGTTAACTCAGAAAGACAAATCGAAGAGCTCAAAGCAGCATGGTAAAGAAGGAGCTCAGGTCTGAAGGAACTGTTTGGAGCCCCAGCTCTGCTCCGAGTGGATGTGTACTAATTCTCTTTCATCTGCTTCCTCTTTCAAATCAAGAGAGTTTGACAGATTGTGTTTTCCAAAAATGGCCACAACACTGTCTCCCACTCCACAGGCTCTTCATGCACGGTAATACTGATTCTTCCTCCTCGTCATCCTCTTCCTGAATCCTGCGTGGGGCTTTGAGACATCCTGGATCAATGGGGTACAGGAGAAGCAACATTATGCAACTTCTGAGTTAGAGCATAAAAATGCAGGACAATTCTGCCTTGCCCGTTAAACACAGCTTGGAATTCAGATGCCATCGTGTGAAAAAAAAGAGCCCATAGAGCAAGGCCTTATGTGGGTCCCATAATGAGCAGCTCATCTGAGGTCCCAGCAGGCAGCTCTGGGGGTGACAGCACATTTGGGTGAGTCTAGCTTGGCTACTGCATTACCCCAGCCTTTGAGTTCACCCAGCTAACTTCTCAGACGTCACGGAGTGAAGAAAAGTATTTCATGTTGAACCTGTCTGAATCCTTGTCCCAAAGACTCCAAAAACATAAAGCAATGGTGTCTTACATCATCAAGTTTTGGGTCGCTTTGTTACACTGCAATAGTAGATGAAATAGGTGACCATTTATCTCTGTCCTTATTACTTCACAAAGTTGTGAGAATCAAATGAAATGTGTAGGTAAGACCACATACTGCGTGCATGCGTGCGCATGTGTGTGTGGGGGTGTGTTATGAGAGATCAAACACAGGGCCTTGCGCATACTTAGCAAGCACTCTACCACTGAGCTGTCCTCAGCCCTTTTTGATCTTTATTTTGAGATAGGATCTTGTTCATTTGCCCGGGCTGGCTTTGAACTTGCCAACCTCCTGCCTCAGGCTCACAAATAGCTGGGATCGCAGCCATGCACCAGCATGCCCAGCCCCTGCACACTTTTTAGTAGTCTACAAATAAAGTTCGGGAAGCAACGTTCTCATAGAGCAGCTGTTTACTAGTCTCCCAGCCCTGCCCTTGCAGTGTCTAAAGCTCCTAGGTGGAATTTAAGGTCCTGAGGAGGCCAGGGGGAAGCCACTGTTCTCCAACCCCTTCGTTCTGTAGATGAGGACACACAGGCCTGAGTGCTTTGTCCAGAGTCACATACCTGGCTAGGTGCGGCCTTCAATTTTCTAGGACCAAGAGCCAGAGCACTGCAAGCAGGAACAAGCAAGTTCATTGTGCAATCTCTGTCTTCAAGTCCCAGACAGAGGCTTGGAGCTGTTGCCCAAGACTGTTTCATTTCCTTAGTTCCCTCCCCTGCTCCTCTCCTCCGTCCTAACGGCATAGATCATTTTACTGGGGAAAACAGAAGGACTGCGCCGCTGGCTCTCCACCTCCAGCTCGGCAGCTGTCAGCCCTGATGGATGGAGACCTGAGCTGATGCGCAGGTCCGCCCAGTTTGGGAAGAGCTCGGTTTGCTCTCCAGTCATTGGCCTTCACAGAGGGTTCCTCATTGTCCCCCCCTCTCCCGTGACAGGGTGTGGCACTGTGGTTAAGAGCATGGAGACCTCTCTCGGTTATTAACCTTTATGTCGCCTCTCATGCAGTCAGGTCACAGGCAGGCTGGGGTCCTGGTCAAGTTCAATTTAATACACTGTCTTCTATTCCAGCTATTTCAGTGGAAGGAATAAAAATAAAGCCCTAAACCAAACCCAGCAGAAGGAGTAAGGTGAAAACCATTGACCCGGTACAGCGATGTCTTCCTACCAGCCAGGGTACATTTCTGTACCTGGGAAGGCCTGGTATATGTTGACAAAGGGCCCCTGACATCCTGAAAACCACCGATCCATACATTATCGAGTTTGAAAGAGGCTTTGGTGCCTGTCCCCTGAAATAAGGGCATCATTCATTTGGGATTTATGGCTTTGAGGAAGACAATTTATCTAAATGGCGACAGAGAACATTAGTGGGAGACTTTAGTGTTTCTAATCCAGTGGGAGCCATCTAGCCAGAAGCTTTAAACGAACACCCAGAAAAACAGGTTTCTATGAACTTCCGAACTCCCCAGGGAGCCAGTGATGTCTGAGCTATATTTGTGTTTGCATCCTGGAGGAGGAGACAATGAACTGTCTTTAAAGAGGAAGCAATACGTTTATAACAGTGCTTCATTACCGAGCATGGGGATTTTACATTTTAAAAAGAGGAAAAATGAGCACTTTTTATTACTATAAAAGTATGTGCTCGCTGAACAAAACTTGGTACATCTTGAAAAGTCTAAGAAAAAGATTAAATGACCAACTGGGCGTGGTGGTGCATGCCTGTAATCCCAGTACTTGGAGGGCTGAGGCTGGAGGATCACTAAAAAAAGTGTGAGGCCAGCATGGGCTACCTAGTGAGCTCAAAACCAGCCTGAGCTGGTGAGATCCTGCCTCAAAACAAAACAAAACTTGAATGATTTGTTCCTAACCTGTGATATTAGCTACAGTAAATAAGCTGAGTGTCTTTTATTTTGATCTTTTCTGTGTGGGCACACACATGTGATTTTATGCTATATATATGTATTTTTTAAAGATTAAGTCTGTACTAGTTTTGCATTCTGCTTCTCTGTTTGACATTATGTGCTATAGTTACACATTCTTCAAAAGTATCTTCTGAAAAGCTACACAACATTTAGTCATGCACTTGTACCATAATGAATTCAACAATCTCCCTATTATTAGACATTCTGTCGTTTCCAGCCTTCACTCTGTCTCTGAAATTTCCTTTGGGTTGAATCCTAGAAGTGAGATTCCCAGATGAAAGGCTACATACATCTTTGCAAGGCGCTTGACATAAATGGCTTCTAGAGGTCTCCAGTCATTTTCTTTTCTCTTTGGCAGAAGGCCACTGTGTGAGACATGGCACGTCCCCTGACTTTATCTCTTCTCAAGAGTGACAACTGGGTGTGTTACTCCCCTTCATCACTCCCTGACTCACAATCTGTGTTTGCCCTCAGCTTTAACTACGCCCATACCTTTATTTGGGAATGCATTCATTCAGGGTACCCTGGGGTACCCTGTGCCCGACTGTCCTGTCATCCGCACTCTCTTTTCCTCTCCCTACTTCCGCAAATCCCACCTAGCCCTAGGATCCAGCTTCTCTTTCTTCCCCCGCAGAGCATTCCCAGACCACTCCATCCCCAGGCTTTTCTTCTTCCCAACTGCTCCGTAATTTATGTTCTTTACACCACTCCTCTGACAATTAATCACCACTTACCAGCTGTATGACCTTCAGTAATCCCAGAAGCTTGTCGTGAGAATTTAATGAGATCAAGCCCATAAAATAAATACCTATTACAGTGCGGGGCACATACTGCAGTGGAGCAATAAACGGGAGCTGTTATTACTAAGATGGCCAGTTTGCCTTGTGACATTTCCTCCATTGACTGCTGCCACCCACGCCCCTCTCCACTGCTATTTAACTGTGTGTGACCTAGATGTGAAGTTGCCGAGGGCGTCACAGCACCTAGAACAGTGGTGTCCCAGAGGAACTTCCAGAGAATATTCCTGCTTGTGACCAGTTGGTAGGGTCATCAGGGTCTCTTTCCTTCACCTTCTCGACCTAGGTTTGCTTTTTAGTTGACTCTGGAACCCAAAGCTTTGAGCTGGATCCCTTGCTTGACTAACTGAGCTGTGGAAACAGAGCAAGACCTAGCAGACGCGATGGTTGGCCCAGGCTTGGAAATTACTCCAGTTCTGTATTCCCTTCGCTTCAGAGGTAGAAAGGCTGTGGTTGTGTGCCACAGTTTCTGGGTTGAAAGGAGGCTTTAAGATCATCGTGTTCCTTGAACCTGTTTTTGAGATATGGGGTGATGCCTTTGTACTGTGTCTGGGTCGGCTGCTAGGAGACCTGGGCTCTATTACAAAGCTTTGTGTCCTGGACAAATTACCTTTCCTGGTTTCCAGGTTCATCTACAAAGTGAGAGAGTGGATGGCTGGGGATTTAGCTCAGTGGCCTAAGTGCCTGCCTGGCAAGCACGAGGTCATGAGTTCAATCCCCAATACCTCAAACAAACAAACAAACAAACAAACAAAACAAAACAAAGTGAGAGAGTTGGACTAGAGAGTATCCAAGATGCCTTCTGCCTAAATTTTACATTTCTGTGAAATGAAACCCAGAGAGGTTAAGAAACTTTCCCTAAATTGTGAAAAACAAGGGCTAACATAAAAACCGGATACATTCCAAAGCTTTGTCAATCACTCTGGTGTCTCTTTGCAATCAGTGGTACTCATCTGGTGTATCCCACATGTTAGACACCAAAGAGGATCACACACAGGTTAAGTAAGGAGCCCAGGTACGTCTAGCCAGGAACACAGACACAAGTCACAAAAGACAGAAAGATAGAAAGTCACAAACCAAAGTACAAGTCGAACCTGCTAGGTCATTTCCCCAACAACCACCCTCCCCTTCCACTAGTACAACTAAGAGACTTCATTCTGGGAAGAATAAAACTCGTTTTCCCAACCTTGGTTGCAGCTCTGTGTGGCTGTGTGATCAAGGTCTAGACAGTGGGATGTGACTGGAATTGTTTGTGTGATCCCTGGTCTTTCATTTCCCATTCCCCATCTTCCCTTGCTCCCCGGCTGGATGAGCTGCCTTGGACCACGTAAACAAAGCCACTACCCTATGGAGGTAGAAGGCGCCTGGAGCCTTAAAGCCCCGTAGTCACCAGTCGACTGATTGATTATTCCTGCACTGTTAGAGAAGACAGAAATCTATTTTTAGGTGAGGCAAAACTGTTACTTTGGATCTTACAGATTCTAAACTCACATCCCAACAGTAGACATGCCACGTTTTCCTGTTCGCTATGGTGATCAAGATCCCTGTAGAGGTGACAAAGTATGACCTTCGTCTTATAAAGAAATAAAGGACAGAAGAAGAAGAAGGCCAGACTAAGTGAATTCCACAAAATGGGAGAATCACAGACGCAGGAATAGAGACAGTAATTTGGAAAGGGACTAAAGAGAAAACTTGCCTGAGATGATTGTTTCCAAACTGGCTGATCATCACAATAACATGGGAAGCTTAAAAATACCAATTCCTAAAAAAACCAAAAAAACCAATTCCCGGTCCAAGTACCAATGTTAGGAATATCAGAAACAGAGATGGCATCTTAGATTTTGTTTAGATCATTACAAAACATAGTATTCCAGGTGATTCTAAGGAAGGAACTCTTTGTGTGACAAAAACCTACAACAGAACCAGATCATGAACTGCTATAAACACCATGCCAAGACTCCATGTCTCCCCAAGACTGTGCTTGGCATCATCTAAACTTCCTGGATTATGCATTTAAAAATAATCGTCAGGGAAGAGGAATACTAAGAGGAAAGCCCACATGGTATTCGAGAAATATCAAACCCAGGGGTCTCATTTCAGTTCTTCCCTTTGCCAGTGGAGTCACCCAGCGCATCAGCTTCAATTTCTTTATCAGGAAAAATAGGCAAAATAAGGTCTCTGTGGAGAAGAAGTGGGGAAA
>RJWT010045003.1:0-11690 GCA_004365215.1 Cuniculus paca
TGATAATCACTTTATGTCTAGATGCAGGTTATTTTTATTTAAGTTGCACGCTTTCTTATATTCCATCAAAGGCTGTATTCCTTTCCTTAGAATGTTGTGCAATTTGCATTCTTTTTCTGCTTTGTTTTGCTTTATTTTGTTTTGTTTCATTTTGTTTTGCTGCTGGGGACTGAACACAGGGCCTGGCACAGGCTGTACACTTACTGTATCTTTGAGCTACAGTACCTGCCTCTTATTCACTTTCCTTTGTTATAACAAATTTACCTTTTCCTTATATGTGGGAGTCCTGCTAGGATAATTAAGCTCATTTCATTCTCTTTCCCATTTCTCAGTTTATTTATATTTCTACATTTTCAATCTGTTTACCTCTTTTATTTAATTCAAGGGTAATACAGCTCTTAGCTTTACTTATCTAGTGTTTAATATGAATCATTTTAATAAGCATTTATATTTCTAAAAAAATTCTAGGCTTAAAAATACATTTTGCTTTTCTTTTACAGAAATCTGTTGTTGCCTCAAAATTTTTACTTCTTACAGAAGTATTTTGAAATACTGAAAGGAATAAAATCTCTGATTTTGGTATCATCATCTTTAGTATGTGAGTTTTACTGGCCATTCCAGGGATTGGTCTGTTGTCTCTTTTCAGAGAAAACAATTTTCTAGAGGTTCTGCTCATTGGGGTCATGGATATATTCCTACAGGGTGGCTTCACATTTGTCTTTATAAGGGTCCTCAGATATTGAAACAATCTTTTATGTTTATTTTCAATTTGAGGTATTTATTGTCACAAAGATAATGGGAATGGAAACAATCATTTATGGAACAAGTTAGATTCTCTTTCCTAAATATAAATCTCTTTTCTATCTATAACACTAGCTATTATCTAGTTTCTTAGCCACAAACATGGCTTACCACATTGATAAGTTCTTACCACTTATCATTCATGGGGCTAGGATCTGTTTTCTCATCCTTAAATGGAGATTAGTTCTCCTCCTCCTAAAGAGAATTTGGGTTCTACATTTTGACTGTTCTTAATAGATTTTCTCTCACATTTTGTAAAGAGTACACATTTTATAGGTGAAATTATGACCCTTGTAAAGATATAAAATAAATATTTATTAAATACTTTAACTCGTGGTTTAAAAAGGAGAAATCAAAGAAGCAAAAATTTATGTGGAATAAAAGAATGTTGGCATGCACTTACATAAAGATATAAAACTAGCTTTTTCCAAGGAAAGGCAATTTAATCTCCACTGAGAAAATGCTACCATGTTTCTAGATAAGAAATATTTTGCATTATTATCAGTTTTCTACAATTTATAAAATTATAAAATAGCTCATAGGCAATAAAAGGTGAGAATTAGATAACATTGAAAAGTGTGTTTAAACAATGCATAGTTTTCCTTTGAAGACCCTCAGTAAGTTTTTGACTTATCCAAAATTTCCTTATATCTTAAATTTGAGTTTCTTTTAAATTCTAATACTCTGGACACTTATGTTCTTCCTTTCCTTTCAAACTTGACTGTGAATTTTTAAAAAATATGTCTTATCTAGTATGGCGAAGTCAGCTTAGGCCACTATACTGACTATATTTGATTAACTGAATTATTCCTCAATTACAAATTCTTCATCTGTTTTATGATATAAGTTTCTCTGTTTTTCTTCTAACAGTTAAACTTGGTCATTTATGTCTTCATTGAATTTTCTCCTGGTCTAGGATTTGGCAGTGTTTTCTAGATTTTCTGTCTTGGTATTAGTTCAGTGTATGTTCCTGCCTACACTATTAACTGCTTTTCTATGCTGATAACCTGGAAATTGACACCTCAATTTTTCTCATGCTTCAGGCACTTACTTCCAACTGTGCAGTTGATATCCTCAAATACTATCCCACTGGCAGCTCAAATTTGACAAGACTAAAACCGAATTCATTAAATACCCTCTTCCTACCCCTTCCACAGAATTTCCAGTTTCACCTTCTCTTAAATTTCCTGTATATCATGATTAGATACTGAAATTCAATCATTCCAATTAGTTTCATATAAGTCATCTTTAATAGTATCTTTCCCCTACTTCTGCTTCAATTGTTACTTCTTAACATCTCCTGAAATCACATTGTTTCTTTACCCAGTACCACTTCTTCAGTGGTACTTTCTATTTTCCCATTTCTACTGGAATTGTTTTAGTCTAACTTGCCACATTAACTTATTTCTAGATTATAACTCTTCACCTGCTCAATAAGGGCTTGTTTCTAACATAAATGTTAGCATATCATTGTCAAATTTAAAAAACATTGACTTTATAATACATAAGATAAATTCTAAGATTCATAGACACATGTGGGAAATTACAAAGTAGGTTTCATAGCCTCATCATCTGATGCTTACACACTTAAAATTAAAATGTCAACCACATTGAAATATGTGCCATTTCCTTAACTCATTATGCTATTTTTATCTATAAAGCCACCTTCTCAAACTATAACATTATCTGTAATAAACTTCATGTTATCTAGATTATTCCTGGTGAGGAGTAACCTTTTCTGAAGAAAAAAGCAGAAAACAAAACAAACAAACAACAAAAAACATCCTGATACCCAAATTTCTTTGTGAAAGTCAAATAATTTCTTCTCCAAGTTATTTTTTTAATAAATAATAAGCATTTTAAATATATTTCCCTCTCACGTGAGTTTATTGTTGTGGATAAGACCACCCAAATGAGATCAAGCTAAGGGTATTTATATAGAGCTTACTATTGCAAGGGGAAAAGCCACTATCTTCTGCATTTGGCAGAGACTGTGAACAAGAAAAACAAGCAAAGCGAGAAGACTTTGGAGAGGAGGATCATGGATGGAAGGAATGCTTTTATTTGCCCTGATTGGAGGTTCTTTCCACATGAAAGTTTAAACAGCTAACTAACAGCGTGACATCCGAAGAGACTGATTAAGAATGCATGTATGGCTTTCTTCGGTTTTTGTGAACTTGTGATAAAAATTAGGGAAGTTAACAGTTCTTAAACAAGGGGTATTTGGGGCCAATTATTACACAGATAATTATTCAGACCAGCTGTTAAATATAGCAGTCTGAATTCCTGGAGTAGTCCCTGTGGATAACTGATTGGTTTGAAGTTGATTGCTGTAAATCGTGGGTCAGAACTCTATTGTATATAATCTGGCCATTTTCCACTTGAATGTCTTTTCATTTTGTAGTGGATTGGTAACTGGTGGTCAACTTAAACACCAGCTGAAGTAAATTAAAGTGGTGCTGAGCATGGATGGCCCACCTGAGGACTGTTGCCAGCATAAAAAAGACCTGGAGAGGAAAAGTAGCACTGTAGGTTCTCATAAGTGGTGTTGTTGGTTGAAGCCATTGGTTCTCCTGGAGGAGCTTGTCATGCTGGCTATAGCTGCCATTCACTTTGGGATCTTTAGTTCTTACTTTGATCATCGCTTCCTAGCTCCAGAGGAGAGAAGTGTGCTGTTTAATCTCCAGGAGAACTTTGTCACACTGGTTTCCTGATATGTGCTCAGCTGTTCTCATCTTCAAAGGAGCTCAGGACCTCATTGTTGCTGTGTATGGCTGTGGTACTTTTCAGGGAACCCCTGATCCTTATTTTGAGCATCATTTCTTGGCTCCAGTACAGGACCCACAGCATGCTGGCCTGGGTCCTTCACCCTGCTGCCACAGGCTTTCTAGCTTTCACTGCTGACCTTTGGGCCTTCCCAGCACAGATCTGTGGGATAGACCTGCATGAGTCATTGTTATAGGCTCTAGGTTTTTCAGCTGAACTCATGCAGGTTATTGCCATGGAATTTGGGCCCTCTGCTGGATTTTCTAGGTCTTTAGTGTTGTGGGACAGATTTCCAGGACATTCTTTGTATTTGACACTTTGGATGACCATTATGAATAATACTATAAATTATGTGTCTTGTATTGTCTTGTTCTCCTTGCAACCCCTGACTACAACACCTGTAAGGAAAAAAGGTATATTTCTATCATTTACATCTGTGGTTAGATCAAACTGTACTTTTTCACACTTTCAAAAAAAAATTTAATTTACATATAAATGATTCACTATATCTTTTTAAAAATAATGAGTCAATTGAGAGCAATACAAATAATACAAGGACAGCTATAATAATAAACAATTAGATCAAATGAAGATAGTAGTAACATTTTAAATCATACATGCTAATTCATTGATGTAACTAAGCAAGGGATTTGATTCTGTGATTGCTTGAAAGATAGGGCATAATAAGAAATAAAGTGGTTACATAGCATATACAGGGTTCTAATGGAGATTCAGATTTCTGGCATCAAATTTAAATGTCTTTTAAAAATACACTTTTGAGAATTTTAGATTTGATTTTGTTATACATCATTGTATATTACATATTTCAATCTTTTCATTGTCAATTTGGTTTTTGTCCAATATTATAATTCCACATATATTTATGTGCCTCTTTTCCAAAATCTATAAATGTTGTATGAATAAGTAAGTACTACCTTAACATTTTACAGTTTATGATTGGCAGTTGGGATATATCATTTTTCATATGATTTAAATTTATGTCCTGGATTTTATATCCTTTTTCTAGGCATAAGAACCCTTGAAAGAGGAAAAAAGAAACAAAGCTTCGTTAAAAAATGGCTATACTAGAAAGCAAAATAATACCAAACTTTGCATTTTAAAGTAAGAGTATTGTATATTATATATTATTAACCACATAAATTAAGCTCATTATTTAATAAATTAATATCTAAATATGTATAACAATTATGTTGATAGGCCGACCATGACAAAGTATCTCAAACACAGTTAAAACAACATCAAATTATTCCTTCACAATTGTGAAAAATGGAAGCTAAAAAGTGTGCTGATATGGTCAATGGACTTGGCTTTTCAACAGCCAATGGAAGAACACTTCCTTGCCTCTTTCAACTTCTGAAGGTTCCTGTCAGTTTTGGCATTCATGCGTTTCTAGCTCCATCATTTATGTATTTGTGTATACCATTACATGACTTTCCCCTTTAGTTGGTATCTTTTAGTGTCTTTCCTTTTTCTTATAAACACATTTGCCATATTAAATGTAAAGCCTACCTTGGTCCAGTAGGGTCTCATCCTAACTAATAACATCTGCCAAGACTATGTTTTTAAATAAGACCACAATCTGTGGTAGCCCTATTTGATGGATTTGAATTCAGGAGGATATTATTCAACCTAAGTACTTGATGTTAAACTCCCTGTTATCTTTAAAATTTTCAGAGGTTTTTGTAGGTAGCTAAAGCTCAGAAAATATTTCTTTCTATATTTCATAATATATTTTATATAGTTTAAATAGTTTGTGATAACAATTCTTTCTCAAATAAAATAGAGTTGATTTTTTTTTTGCCTATCCATGATTACAAACTGAGATGATAAATTGGAAAAAAGTGTACTCCTCAAGGTACAGATAACATGTATATGCACAAATGTCTCCAGGATAAAATAAGTGTTTAAAAACTACTAAGAAAATCAAAACTAGAAGTCAAAATAAATTTTAATTAATCTAAGTACAATCACAAACCATTAAATGTAAATCAAATATTTAATAATACATTTAAAGTATTTCCAATTTTAGGACTATAAACTACAAACATGGGAATGAAAGAAAGTAAATGTTACATAAATAAATAGCTTTGCCAGGTTTCTGGGTTAAAATCATCGATAAATTGACAATTTTTCCTCTGTATCTATGGATTCAAAATAATCTCAATAAAAATGTCAATGGAATTTTGAAAACAAACTGAAAGACTATCTCTTGAATGTATATAAAAATTCAAATGTCTTAAAATAGGCAAAATGATTTTATAAAAATAATGATTTTGAAAGACTCCTATCCTGAGCTAAAGATTCAGTTACAAGAATAAAGACATTATAGTGTGGGCACAATGCTGAAAGATAGATCAGTGAAATGAACTTTTGAGCCCAGAAATAATCTGATACAAAAAAGTCTGAATAACGAAGTATACTCTTCTAAATGAATGTGCTGAAATAAGTCACTATCCATCTATAAATAGAACTTCCTCAAACAATATATGTAATTTAAGTCAAACTGAATGAATACAAAGTGTAAAATACCAAACTATTATAGAAAACGTAGGAGAAAATATTTCTCGTCTTTATATTAGCATTTCTTTAGTCAGAAATGAAATACAAATCATAAAAAACTGCTATTTAAAGCTTCATCAAATTAAAAGCTTTTTTCTTGGAAAAAACATAACTAAAAAAGAAATGCAAAGGTAGGCCACAAATTAGGAAAATAAATTTCTGAGAAAATTGTTGATGTAAGACACATGAAGAACTTTTACAACTCAATAATAAGAAAACAACTAAAACTAAGGAAAAAAAAAAACCTAAAAGGTAGATGCAGGATTTGAGCAGAATTTCCATAGGTCAATAAAGTGAAGAAGCACATAAAATTTTAATCAACATTTTTATCGTGACAGAAATACAAATTAAATAAGAAATACAATGCCCCTATAGACTTGCTACAATAAATAATAGTGCCAAATACTAATGAAGAAGTAAAACCACTGATGCCTACATTATAAAGTCTGTGGGCACTCAGAATAGTATAGTCATGTTAGCAGATTTTGGGGTCCTGGAGTCTTCTTGTGCAGGTGGTGTTATGGTTGATGCATTGTGTCAACTTGCGCAGTTTAGAAGTTTAACTGAGAGACTCAGGAGGGAGCCAGGGTTCTTACTTTGTAAATATCCGCATCCTGTGCAAAGGAGGGCAAGAATATTTTGTGAGTGTTACACCTACCCTGAAGGTGGGGGGTACTGAGTACAATATAAGGGAGGAGAAGAGGTTTGTTTTTGCCTTTTCTCTTTTGCTCTGGCTGCTGCCTTGAAGTGCTGCCCCAGTGCCTTGCCACCCTGCTTTGGAGCCAGCTGATTTTGGACTGAAACCACCAAAAACTGTAAGCTAAAGAAACCCTTTCTTCCCTAATTTTGGGTGTCAGGTGTTTGTCTCAGCAACGAGAGAAAAGTAACCAAGACAGAATTTGGTACCAGAGGAGTGGGGTCATTGCTGTTACTGTACCTGACCATGTGGTTGAAGAGCCTTTGGAAATGGCTTGTGGGAAGAGTTTGGAAAAGTTCAGAGATGTCACCTGAAAGAATAGCCCTGGACCAGCTTGGGCTGTTCTGTAGGGGAAATTCTGGTCAGAGCTCAGGAGACCAGGAGGCTGATAGAGAGTCTGCCAGTAAAGACCAGGTTCAAGAGGTTTCTGCTGGGAAGAAGGACTGCATTGGGTGTTGGACTCCAGTTGATGTATGTTATGGCTTGGAAGAAAGTTTGTCTGCATTTTGCTCATGTCCAGAGACTTTGCCTGAGACTGAGATTAAGGATGTTGGCCTGATTAATCTGGCAAAGAAATATCAAGGCAGTTGAATGTTGAGGCCATGGCATGGCTATTGTTGGGAGCTTTTAGCCAGATTTATATCACAAATCAAGAGCACAGAGCCCAGCAGGGTGATTTGAAATGTGAGTTTGGCCAGAAAGGATGCTCCAATAAAGCTATGGACTGTGAAGATAAAGTTGAGACCTTGATTGCTGAGGAACAGAGAAATAGAAAAGATGACCTGAAGGCAGTGCAAAAAGCAGCAAGTCTCAAACCTTTGCAGCTTCCAAACTGCAAAGGTGAAAGATTTTGCTTTGAGGAGAAAACCTCAGAGCACCATGTTGCAGAATGGTGGCAGAGGCCCCAAGAGATTCCAGAATGGCAGCAGCATACAGAATCTGTTCCTCACAATCAGGTTCAGGGTGCCCAGTGATACAGGCACTCAACCCCTACAGTCAAGAGAGAGGAAAACCTGGCTACTGCTCCAGCTAGCAGCAGACCTCGGCATCATCTACATGGTACTGGTTTTAGGTTCACACAGAACAAACAAGTTCTGAGGTTGAGAAAGCTTCCACCCAGATTTTAGAGGCCTGGGAAGCCAGGCAGTGTGCACCTGAGAGGGCAGTGTGTGAAGCTGTGAGTGTGAAGCCAAAGGTGCAGTGGAGGCCCCAGAAACTTGAAAAAGCCAGAAACATGGATCATCTAAGGAAACCTGCAAAGGGGGAGCAGAACCAGCACAAGAGAGATGCCATGGGATCGGTGACTACTAGAAGTACTGTAGGGGTGGAACCGCACAAGCCCTTTGGAGCTCACAATTTGCTGCAGATTGCTTCAGATGCTGGATGTGCAACTACAAGGTTTAATATTTGCCCTGCTGAATTTTGGACTTGCTTTTGTCCTAATCCTTTGTACCCTCCTGTTTGTAACTTTTGGAATGAAAATGTTTGTCTTGTGCCATTGCATATTAGAAGTGTTTAACTTTGTTTTCATTTGTACAGGGGCTTGCAGCTAAGGTTTATCTTCATTCTCAGAGGAGACCTGGGACTTGAACTTTTCAGTAATGCTGAAAGTGTTAGGACATGGGCAACTCTTGCAGATGGACTAAATGCCTTTTGCATTTAGGGATGCACATGAGTCTTTGGGGGGCCAAGGACAAAATGTTATGTTTCTAATGTAATGTAATGTTGATAGACTTACTGCTGGTTCTTAAGGATATTTAAGCTGTGTTATAATGTTCAAGTTGCAAAATGGTAAGAATTGGCATGTCTTGGTATCTAGAGGCTGCTTTAAAGCAATAGGTCTGGTTGCCAAGTTGACAAGGGGTGGATGTTATGGTTGACGCATTGTGTCAACTTGCACAGTTTGGAAATTTAACTGAGAGACTCAGGAGGGAGCCAGGGTTCTTACTTTGTAAATATCCTCATCATGTGCAAAGGAGGGCAAGGATATTCTGTGAGTGTTACACAAACTCTGAAGGGGGGGTGCTGAGTACAATATAAGGGAGGAGAAGAGGTTTGTTTTTGCCTTTTCTCTTTTGCTCCGGCTGCTGCTTTGAAGTGGTGCCCCAGTGCCATGCCACCCTGCTTTGAAGCCAGCTGATTTTGGACTGAAACCACCAAGAACTGTAAGCTAAATAAACCTTTTCTTCCCTAATTTTGGGTGTCAGGTGTTTGTCTCAGCAACAAGAGAAAAGTAACCAAGACAGGTGGTTTATAGGTTCTTTCTAACCTAAGCAAAGAACTGGTCAAGACAAGCACAAACAGTAGCAAAGTTTTATTAAAGATAGGAAAAAAAATAGGGTCTGCAGAGTAAGTTTAGACTGAGTAAATGCAAGAAAAGAAGTATACCTTTTAATGTGTGGGTGGGGTACCACACAAGGGAAAACATAGTGGTAAAACTTCATTGTGGACTATCTTTTTGTACCTTTCACTCCTCAGACTGATGTCAGTTTAGGCCATCCTATGAAAAATCTACTCAAGTTCTCAAGGGAAGTTCACATTCAGGGCTTTGGGTACTGTGCTGAGCATGCATCCTGGAATTTTGTAATTAACAGGTCATGCCTATTTCCCCAGTCAGCTTTGCCATGCCCCGATATCCTGCCTGATTTCCCCTGGAGAGATATATATTCCAATAATTCCTTAGGGAATGCTAAAGAAGTGGAGATCTCTGTCTTCTATAGCTTCTTGTGACTGAGCAAGGCTGTAGGCTGTAGGCTCTACCTACTGGGGAGTAAATGCTCTCCAAATATCTTGGGGTGTTCTGGCTCATTGACTGGTTTAAAAAAACTCATCAGAAGATAAAAAGAAAAGAATTATTGAACTTTACTAGTATGCTGAGGATACAGAACCCAGATACGAGGAGCAGGTCAATGTTCCACCCTTCTATGGAGGAAAAAGTACGGCAAAGAGAGAGGTTAGATAAGTTATCAAGCACTTGCAAGCCACAGCCTTACCAAGATTGCCCACATAATGGATCTAATTAAAAATGGGAGTCACTATACAGGTGCTTATTTAAGCTGTGCTGAATGAGGGTCAATAGTGACTCTACTTACCTACTCCTGGAGCAATATAGGAGTCTTGCTTTCTGAAGAGGAACCCCAGGTTTTCCAGTTCTCAGGATTACTTTTCTTCTTAGTCCTCTGAAAATTCTAGTGACTATTTCCAATGTAGGATTTTTATGACTTGTCACCACATTCCTTAAGAGAGAAATGGAATGATTACTCTCTAACTGGGAATAAGGTTAGGGACTTGGTGCACTGTAGGGCTGTCCCACTTCCCTCCCTATCAGCTTTTTTGTTTTCTTAGAAGCTTTCAGTTATATCTCTTTTGAATCCTTTACAAATCATGACTGTGATCTGCTTGGGAAGATGGACAGTCTGTAGGAATTGTAGAATTTCCAGCTTATGCATTATAGATGATTGCTCCTTAGCAAGCTCCTTATTTGTAGATAGATGCATGAACATGTAACATCAGAAAGTCATAGGTGGAGTCTATAATATATATGCAGTGGTACCTCAGTTCAGGAACCCTTTTGTTTATGAACAGCTTGATTCACAAACAGAAGCGTTTGGCAAAATTATTGTTTTGTTTGCAAACTCTCCATCAAGTGACAAACATTTTGTTTATGAACATGAATGTGGCCATCTTTTTCAGAATTGTGGAATAAATTAAGTTTTTGAAGTAAGTACTACTGTGTAACTTCTTTGCTTAATGGCCATGTAACATCTATGAGCTCTACTCTTTGAGTAAAGATTCTTAGTGGAAGCTGGTCTTGCTGACTTGTCGTGAACTGGGAACTATATAACATGTCATTTGAAGATCTTCTTAAACAAAGCTACTTTCATCAGTTAATCACACATCCTCAGTCTGTGAGGTCTAAACCATCCTCTAGAAAACTTACTCAAATTCTGACAAGAAGTCAACAGGCAGGTCTTTGAGAACTGTTCTGTGCATGTGTTCTGTGATTTTGTAATTAAGGTATCATGCTTACTTCCCCAGAAAGTTTTGCCAGGCCCTAATTTCCTGTCTCAGTCATGCTGGAAATGTGTTTGTACATTTAAAAATATCCTATCATGAAATTTAGCAATGTCAGGCCTACATATCTACTAAAGGATAATAAAATATCCTTACACAAATGTCTCCACAGTCAGTTTTCATACAATTTTTTTGGGGGATACCAGGGATTGAACTCATGACCTTGTGCTTGTCAGGTAGGCATTGTGCTGATTGAGCTATATCCCCAGCCCCATACAGATATTTTTAAGGGTGTTGTTCATAATAGACTTGACAAAGTCTGAGACCACCAGCAGGACAGGAAATAAACAACTCCAGAACCCTTAACCTGTTATTCATTAAAGGAATGATTTGTGCTTTCTTCTGTGACAGTATGGAACTTAAAACTAGTAGTTCCTAAAAACTATGACCCTTAACTTTAGAACAAAACTTGATCTTCCTTTTGTGAAGCTCTGTGTCAAATCTCTTCTTAGGTTTATCTAAGGGATGGTCTATCTAACATTTGGGAAAACAAAACTTACCTCTGTATTTATATAACCCATCTCATACACTTTGAAGGCTTAGGACACCAAGATAAGAGAATTACAGGGACATTCTGTTATGCCCAGAAGTCTCCATTGCCCTCAACCCATAGTCACCTTGAATTCCTTGAATTCTAAGACTGATCCAAGATGAAACAGGCATCTCATGGAGACCAAATTGTTGCCTTAAGCAATAAATACTTCCCCATAGCCATCTCACAAAAGTAGAATTGAGACAATAAAGAGACTTAACTTATGCAAAAAAAAAAAAC